>CM061133.1:193951862-194034860 GCA_030789695.1 Scilla litardierei
CCCCGTGGCTGCTGTTTCCCCCTTTGCTCGCTGTCCCGTGACTCCTCGACGCCGTTTGTCGTGGTGTTGGCCGTGCGCATTGTCTTACCGACGAACTGATCTTGCTCGCTGGTCGTACTTCCAGTCTGGTACCAGAACGCTCCCGGCTACGCTACCCGTAGCCGAGACTCCACGCGACGACATCCCGTATCCGTGACATCTCAGCTGCGCTACCCGCAGCCGTTACAATCCTGAGGCAATCCTGAGACGACCTTCACTGCGCTACCCGCAGTCGAGGACGCGAGCACCGCCATAGTTTTCAGACCCGACGCCAGATTAAATGCGTGTTCCTTACACCAGGTTGGTCCCCTAACTCGTAGCACAACCCACACCATAGCGATACTGAACCCTAACTAAAATCGGACAACTGTAACTAAATTTATTTTCTGCACCCTTAAAACGTTGCGAAACGGTAGATTCAACGACTGGACTTTTGAACTATGCATATAGGGTAGACTCGTTGATTAGGCTGAACTTTCAACTTGACTCTGAACTATTAGGGTAGCCCAGTTTAACCTAGAAATGAACCATAATAGGCTTGATGGAAATCGCGACCTGACATCGTCACCGTGACCCCTTTTCAGACGGACTACCGCGAACGCGACGACTGGACGAGACGCCCTGGACAGACGACACACTCGCCACCGTAGGCAAGTGTATCCACTTGCACTTTTGGCCGTGCTTAGGCCTTAGTTTTGTTAGAACTGTTAACTGTGAACAAAAAGAACCGGACGTGAAATGATAGCGTCCGGGACGCCCTTGACGGCTCAGACTTGACGACGAAGTCTGAGCCCAACAACAATAACTTTTGACATCATAGGGCTATCATGTGGATGTGTGTGTGTGGACACCCTAGAATAACCCTTCCTGTCTTGTCACGTCACGTCCCGTCTTACACAGCCTGCGGGCAATAGGGCACTCGCCAAGCTAGAGCGAGGGATCCCATGTACTGATACACAGCCCAGAGGGCAATAGGGCACTCACCAAGCTAGAGTGGGTGATCCCTTGTCGTGATACACAGCCCAGAGGGCAATAGGGCACTCGCCAAGCTAGAGCGAGTGATCCCTTGTCGCGTTTGTCTTGTCTTGTCATACTTGGCGTTTGGGGTTGGGTTGAGTGTGCACATGGCAAGATGGTCTGATCTCCCTCGAACCGTAAGGCATGAACCCTTTCGTGTCTCACTGGTCTTGTCTTGTCCTGTCTCGTCACGTCTCGACTTGTCTTGACACCTGTTAGGCTAGTCCCGAGGTTGGTAGCACACGCTACGACTACTACTTGTCACGCTTTACTCTTCTTATGCGTTTACTTTCTTTTGTTCCCCTGTTATAACCTCAGCATGCTAATCAACCAGTAAACCGTTGTTAAATAGTTGATGCACTTGCAGTTCGGTCTGACCCTTTTTGTAGACCTTACCTGACGTACAGTTCCTTCTTTTGGTGCTGTACGTCAGGTGTCGAGCCAGAGTTCGAGGACACGACAGACTTACCGGAGTACGTGGAGCCCAAGGACGTCGATCCAGAGTACGTGCCTGACGAGGATTCAGACTTTGAGGACTTTTCGGTCGCCACCTTCAGAGGTTACTACTTTTAGTTGCTCTTTCGATAGCTTGTAGCCATGCTTAGGCTTTCCTCTCTTTAGAATTTGTACTCGCTGGATATTAATTATATTAATGAATGCAACTTTCCTTCTGTACTTTCTGTTGTTTCGAACTTTATAAATGCAAGAACCTGCAAATTTTAAATGGTTCCCCCTACAGACGCTTATTGGGTCCGAGCTTCACAGCTCCGGCCTAAGCGGGCCTTAATCACGCTTCGCCTCCGTATTTTTGGGAAGCGGGGCGTGACAGGTTTTAGTGGTGGCCCATGCAGGTCATGCAAAAGTTCGGAACAATAAGAGTACCGCATTCATTTAATGTCCATGTACATGTCTAAATTAGGTTTACCCAGTCTTAGATGGTAGGAAGACTTAGGTAGACGTCCCAATTGGATAGTCTGACGCCGTGCTTAGGAATTAGTCATCCTCGTCCTAGGATGCCTTAGTGGCCGCACCTGACTCTGACCGTGTTAGATTTTTAGGGCCCTTCTTTTAGTCGTTCGATCGGGCTCATCGACTTCGGGCCCAGCAGAACTAACCTTGATTCTCTTAGGAACTTTCCCATTAGATCCAGGTTACAGCCTAGCTCATTAGGAAATCTTAGTGTCGAGCTCTCCTGATCTTTAGTCGACCCGATAATTAGAATCCCTGACTTCTAGCGTCTTCCTGATCATTACACTTTTCGTGTTATCGACCGTAGAGTTCCATCGTAGCTTCGTGAATCGTATCCTAAGTGTATCCATCATGCAATCTTTTCCTTTCTTCCAATTCACGTAATCGTTCCTGACGAGTATTGTTGATCCATCGAGTCTTTTCCTTTGCCAAGTCTGCTTCCTCTAAAAGTATTTTCGAAATTCCTTATTAGGTCCTTCGCTCAGCTTAATTTCCTTGAAACCCTCTTGAAATTTTCATTGTTACTATCTCGTACTTATTTTCAAAACGGTATCCCTCATATTTTCAGTTTAAAAACATTGTTAACATTCTGATGATTCAATTTATACTTTCTGGACTACAAGATCTATTTCTAATCACTTACCGTACATACTTTTTAAAAATATTTTCTAAACTAGAGGGAACTCCAATTATTTTATTATTATCTCAGTTCTATGTTCTTCGTGACCACATTTCAAAATCTTTGTGTAAACTTATTTTCATTTGCAAAATAATCGTTTCTCACCCTACCCATCCTTCATTCGTCTTACTTTTTCCAAAATTTTGATTTGCTACATCTGCTCACTTTTAAGTATATAAATATATATATTTATAAAAGTATTTGATACCATATTTTACACGTAATTCTTCTTTCATCTATCTAATTATTTAAATAATAATAATAATAATTTTGTTCCATCCAACCAACCATCTTCTTACCCTGCCTTATTTGAACTCGTTCTTTCCGATTTATTTCGTTACATTTTTTGTTTCTGTTTCCTTTATTTGGTGTAGACATTAGTCCTTGTAGTTGTCCATGCTATCTCCAGTATAGGAGTAGGCCCTTGGTAGGTGATGTTGTCGTGATGCATGAGTGTAGGTAGAGTGTGTAGACCTGTATAAGTGTGTCATCTTTAGGATCCTGATAATTGCCTTTTGTGTCCTGAATGTGTACTCAGTGTTAACCATGATATGATTGAAGTTGTCTGAATGACGGTATTCATACGTATATGAATAGGGTCATAGCAGGCAATTTCCTTAGACGTAGTTTTTCGCGATTATAGAATAGCTTATCTTTGACTGCATGTGATTGTATCAAAACTTTGTTTTTCTTTTAAACCACCCCTTTAAAGTTTTTTTTTTGAAATTAGCTCACAAGATCACAAATCAATTATCCTTCCTCATCCATTACCACGACTCCACACGTTTTTCCAAATGTTTTAAAAATGTGTCACTGGTTTTAAGTTTCCCTTTCTCTTCTCTCTCTCTCTCCATTTAGAAATGTTATGTTATGGTTGTTATAGTTTTGGGTCTAGTTATTATTGTTGTAGGATTTTGTTTGCGGGTAGGCTCAGGGAGAGATGAGATTTGTTATAGCAATGATTAACCGATTTTGGAACAATAGGATATTGGAATAGATTTCTTTCGGATGAAAAGAATGGACTGTCCAAGACTTATTTATAAAACCGAAGTGTGGCGGACTCAATGGAGAATTCTGGTTGAATGAGATTATATGCGTGAAGATGAGAACTTATCAGATTTGAGGCTTAGACGAATGGTAGATAGGGATGGCTACAGAATATGGTAGGAGTTAGGGTGATCATGAGATTGAGTAGAGCTTTTATTAGCATTGAGACTTGAATGTTGAGTTGACGTGAGAAGGCTTTGAGAATGATACGACGCGTTGAGATAAATGGATGGTTAGGTAGTCGGACTTAATATTGCTTGGGATTAGTTATAGTATGTAGGTTGAGATGTGATCTTGATAGTCCAAATTATTTGGTGGATAAATTCATGGGAAGATATGACAAGAATGTAATGAAGACACGACGATTGTCGATTTGTGAAGGTATTATAAGATAGACAAAGTTTTTGTCTTGGATTGGTGGTTGACTAGAATCTCATTTTTGGAGATTGATTAATATTGGGAAGAACTTGAGAATTTAAAGATGTTATTGAGCGATGATGTTTAGTGGAGTGGTATGGTAAGAGAAGATGATTATTATTCTTTTATGAGGACTTGGAGTTGGGAATTTAACAGCAATAATGGGTCCGTAGTCAGGTGTTAGGATGTGAGTTTGGTCGTGGCATTACTCAGAGACGGGTTATGATGGATTATTTGAGAAACGATATTGAAGTTATAAGATTAGAGATCATGGTGTGGAAGATGGGAGTTATAGGCTTAAGTGTTTATAGATTTTATTATTATTATTAGTATGAGTGATTCCGAGGACAGAATCATTTCTAAGGTGGGTGGAAAGTAACGGCCGCTTTCCGACCGTTCGTATTTTTCTGCGTGCACGTGCTTTATCGTGCACGTATTTTATTTGGCTTTTTCTGAGCCCCAGCATATGCAATGCGATATGCCATTGCGATCGTTTCGGGGTGTTGGATTTTATTGTAATTTTTGGGAACGTCGTTTCACGGCTCGTTTTCTCGCAAAACGACTTTGAACGATAGGGGCGTTTTAGTCATTTGACTCAAAACACAGTTTCCAATTTTACGTAAATTCTTGGTAGGCGTTACGCACAAATCAGGCTCTGTAGATCTGTGCATCTCGTCTCCACGATCGCCCCGGTATTTTCGGATTATTTTTCTGACGCCCGGATTGAGAGATATCACCCGGAATAACCTCGACCGTCGATTTTTTCCCCAATCAGATTCAAATTTCGAAATCGTTAGCCAAATCTGGCTAAATCTCTTATCAAATCTGTTTTAAATATTTCCTAAACTGCTTCTTCTATTCTCCCCTTGTTTTTCCCCCTCTTTCTACACCCTCTAACAATATATATCTCCCCTCTTTTTCTATAATCCTAGGGTTATTTATCAAATTTGATTATTAATAATAACTCTAATCTTAACCCAAAAACCCTAACCCTAAGAAATTTTCTCCCTCTCAGCCGCCGGCCTATATTTTTCCCCCCTATCAATTTCTCTCTCTCTCTCTCCCTCACGGCATCACCGTACCCCCCCTCCTAACGCCGATCCGCCGCGTGCTCAGCCTCCCCCTCTCGCGCCGGCGACCAACGGCAGAGCGCCATACGCCGTTATGCCGCCCTCACGGCCCCTGCGCCGCCAGACAGCGCTCTCGGCCGCCGCCCCGCTTCGCCTGCACTCCGATCCGCGCCGCCATCCGTAATAGCACGCCGCCGTCTCATCTCGAAATTCCGTCCACCGCCGCGCCCCCTCGCGAGACCGCCCTCATTTTCCCCCACCTCCGGCTGCCTTTCTGAAGGAGCCCCATTCGTGACGCCCGAACACCCCCGCCGGCGACCAAGCGAGTGCCGCCACGATCCATATCGCGCAGCCCCGCCGGTGCCTACTACGCAGCCCCGAGCGCCGCTGACCCCGATCCCCATGCAAGCATCGTCAACCGCCGCTGTGAATTCCCGCGCTGCCGTCCGGACCGAGCCACCTGCCACCTGTTGTTCTTCCAGCGCCGGCCCCCTGATGCACTCCCCACCGCGCAATGCTCTTCCAGCGTTCGCCGCGCCTCCCTCTCACATCCATATCACGCACCGCCACATCTCCACCACCAGACGCCTCACGGTCACCCCTTTGACCGCTGGAACCCCTGTCAACACGCCGGAGAAGGCGATTTGACCACGGGGAACTCCTCTCCCCGTAGTTTGTAGACCGCTGGAGGGAATACTAGTCGTCGGGGCTTCACCTCCTTGCTGCACGGCCTTGGCATCGTCCCTGATGTTTCAAGACCGCTGTCGCGCCTCCCCCTCACTGTTTTACGCGCCAATCATCCCCCTCGCTCGCTGACTTGGTTTTCCCGTCGCTGCCACTTTTTCCGTGTCACCGTACGCTTCCGTGCACGTTTTCGTGCTCGCTGTTTTGGCCCCGTGGCTACTGTTTCCCCCTTTGCTCGCTGTCCCACGACTCCTCGACTCCGTTTGTCGTGGTGTTGGCCGTGCGCGTTGTCTTGTCGACGAACTGATCTTGCTCGCTGGCCGTACTTCCAGTCCGGTACCAGAACGCTCCCGGCTACGCTACCCGTAGCCGAGACGCCACACGACGACGTCCCGTAGCCGTGACATCTCAGCTGCGCTACCCGCAGCCGTTACAATCCTGAGGCAATCCCGAGACGACCTTCACTGCGCTACCCGCAGTCGAGGACGCGAGCACCGCCACTGTTTTCAGACCCGACGCCAGATTAAATGCATGTTCCTTACACCAGGTTGGTCCCCCTAACTCGTAGCATAACCCACACCATAGTGATACTGAACCCTAACTAGAATCGGACAACTGTAACTAAATTTATTTTCTGCACCCTTAAAACGTTGCGAAATGGTAGATTCGACGACTGGACTTTTGAACTGTGCATATAGGGTAGACTCGTTGATTAGGCTGAACTTTCAACTTGACTCTGAACTATTAGGGTAGCCCTGTTTAACCTAGAAATGAACCCTAATAGGCTTGATGGAAATCGCGACCTGACATCGTCGCCGTGACCCCTTTTCAGACGGACTACCGCGGACGCGACGACTGGACGAGACGCCCCGGACAGACGACACACTCGTCACCGCAGGCAAGTGTATCCACTTGCACTTTTGGCCGTGCTTAGGCCTTAGTTTTGTTAGAACTGTTAACTGTGAACAAAAAGAACCGGACGTGAAATGATAGCGTCCGGGACGCCCTTGACGGCTCAGACTTGACGACGAAGTCTGAGCCCAACAACAATAACTTTTGACATCATAGGGCTATCATGTGGGTGCGTGTGTATGGACACCCTAGAATAACCCTTCCCGTCTTGTCACGTCCCGTCCCGTCTTGCACAGCCTGCGGGCAATAAGGCACTTGCCAAGCTAGAGCGAGTGATCCCTTGTACTGATACACAGCCCAGAGGGCAATAGGGCACTCACCAAGCTAGAGTGGGTGATCCCTTGTCGTGATACACATCCCAGAGGGAAATAGGGCACTCGCCAAGCTAGAGCGAGTGATCCCTTGTCGTGTTTGTCTTGTCTTGTCATACTTGGGGTTTGGGGTTGGGTTGAGCGTGCGCACGGCAAGAGGGTCTGATCCCCCTCGAACCGTAAGGCGTGAACCCTTTCGTGTCTCACTTGTCATGTCTTGTCCTGTCTCGTCACGTCCCGACTTGTCTTGACACCTGTTAGGCTAGTCCCGGGGTTGGTAGCACACGCTACGACTACTACTTGTCACGCTTTACTCTCCTGCTGCGTTTACTTTCTTTTGTTCCCCTGTTATAACCTCAGCATGCTAATCAACCAGTAAACCGTTGTTAAATAGTTGATACACTTGCAGTTTGGTCTGACCCTTTTTGTAGACCTTACCTGACGTACAGTTCCTTCTTTTGGTGCTGTACGTCAGGTGTCGAGCCAGAGTTCGAGGACACGACAGACTTACCGGAGTACGTGGAGCCCGAGGACGTCAATCCAGAGTACGTGCCTGACGAGGATTCAGACTTTGAGGACTTTTCGGTCGCCACCTTCAGAGGTTACTACTTTTAGTTGCTCTTTCGATAGCTTGTAGCCATGCTTAGGCTTTCCTCTCTTTAGACTTTGTACTCGCTGGATATTAATTATATTAATGAATGCAACTTTCCTTCTGTACTTTCTGTTGTTTCGAACTTTATAAATGCAAGAACCTGAAAATTTTAAATGGTTCCCCCCTACAGACGCTTATTGGGTCCGAGCTTCACAGCTCTGGCCTAAGCGGGCCTTAGTCATGCTTCGCCTCCGTATTTTTGGGAAGCGGGGCGTGACAGGTCGAGCGTAGCCTAGCTCTCGGTCGAGTGCCTCTTAGGTGCTTCATTCTTCAAGTCTGGAAAGAGAGAAAGCTCGGCCGAGCGCTTGGGACACTCGGTCGAACTAATTAAAACAAATAGTTTGATCATTCTTCAGCGTGTCAGGAGGAAGAGTCGCTCGGTCGACCGAGATGGTCGCTCGGCTGAGCGGGGAAGCCGCTCGGCCGAGCTAGATAAACAGAGAGTTCCAGGCAAATTTTCTCCTTGACTGTAGTGATCGCTCGGACGTGCGAGATAGGTCGTTCGACCGAGCGAACTAATGCATGTAGCTCTTCTTGGTCTTCATCTATTCCTTTCTCTTTTGCGACATCAGCTCAGCCGAGCGTGCTAGCCACTCGGCCGAGCTACCTGGAACTCAGCATATTCAGCCCTCTTCTCCTTCCTTCCTTTCTTTGCTTCTCTCTTCATTCTTTCTTTCATTCTCCTCTCACTTCTCCAGTAGCTTCAACTAGTTAAACATGACTCCATTGAAGCTCTGGCATCGGTGTTCATGTCTTTCTCTCCAAAATGCCCTAAATTGCTCGATATTCCCTGAAATGCAACCAAACACTCTCGAAGTCAAATAGTTCCAATTATCAACATAAAAGCGTATAAAATCTAGATTTAAGCAATCAAATATGATGTGGATGTGGGGTATAAAACATGTAAAATACAGACACATCATGATGCACCCTCAATAGCTTCATGAGAGTCATCGTCATGGCCTTGGTGTTTGCCCCCAGGGTAGGAGGTGGTTGTTGATCAAGTTGGCATGGCGTATCCGAGCTGAAGAATGTTTATCCTGGGGAGAAGTGGTTTTCATCATACATGACGTGGTAATGTGCAGGTAGCTTAACCCCTGAATGCCAACATGGCTGATCGGGTGAAGATCGAGCTCCGTGAGATGGCAGATTGTCCTATCCATACATGCTCCTGGTAGTATGTTTGCTGAGGATATCGCCTCTGGACGGAATTGTAATTTTGGTTTTCTTTTGCTTGTATGTGTTAGGAAATGTATGCCATCGAGGCTAATTACTAATAATTGGGACATCTTGTTCAAAATGATAGTAAACTATTTGGTACTATTTATATAAGTATGGTTATAAATGTTTGTCTGCATTTTATACTTAGATAAAGCCCTGGGACTTAATGCGAGGTCGAATATTTATCGAAATGATAATCTCGATCATGGAGAAGTGTTTCGACTGTTTGTAGCATAAGTCTAAACTGTTCGTAGTCATAGATGCATCAAGAAATGACATTGATGCATCAGATAGACTAGTGTATGCTCTGTCTTCACCAAGTGTTGGTGGCAATGATCTCATGATCATTTGATTGGGAGAAATATGAGACAAGACAGGTGTGCTCATTAGAGAATAGTTCACTGAACGACCTAACAAGAGCTGCTACATGGATAGCACATACAATACTGTCAACGGTAGTTCTCAAGTGATGATAGCAAGATGGTCCTTTGACTTGAGGCCAATAAATGAGCTTGTGTGTGAATGATGTCACTTAGATCTCTGACATAGCTTCACAGTTGGGCCTGTCGAAAGATCTTTGGTTGGGTGGTACTTGAAGCATACGGGAGGAGCAGTGGCCAAAATAGGATTCGCCCGTGGATGGTCAATTAGATACTAGGGGTGATTAGTCTTTAAAAAAATTCTTAAACCTCTCTAGTGAATCTACCTATGTTATCAAATGAAGTTACCCTAGTATAACCAAATCAACACAAACAGCTTGCAATAATCAAGATAAATGCGGAAGCTAAAACACAATGCAAGCACAAATAGACAATGAGCACAATCACAAGGATAGACAAGATTTAGACTAGTTCCCCACAGTTGGGTACATCCAGCAACACGTTCTCAATGAGGACCTAATCCACTATCACTTCAAGAGTACAATATGTCTCAAATGAGACAGACGTTGCAAGTGGAACAACACGTCCAATGTAATGGACAACATCTCTCACAAAGAAAGAAAAAATAGTAAATATTACAACTTACTCTTTTTACCTCCTTTTACCTATAGCCTTAGATGAAACTCTTCTTGTGATGAAGTGAAGGCTATGGTGATCTCTAAATGAAGTCTAAGTGAAACTTATTAGAGATGAAGGAGTTTTGGCCAATTAGATTTGGAAGATAAAAGCTTAATGGCCAATGTGATGAACTTGGTGCTTAAAATCTTTGGATGAGAAAAATGAGTTTTTCTCCTGAAAAATTGATCAATGAATAGCTCAATAAATTATGCACCAAACCCCTATTTATAGAGCCCAAACTATGCACAAAACTATCCCCAAAATACCCTTCAAATGGCTAGAAAAACCGCTAGAAAACGTGTGTAAAAATAAACTTGTGCTGGGCTGTGAATCGTAAATTAGTCGACTAAAATCAAAAACTAGTCGATCGCAGTGTTAGGATTAGTCGACCACTGTGTTAGAATTAGTCGACTACTTTAATAACAGAGGTCGACTACTTTAGGGTCCAGAGAGCAATGCTCTTCTCCCATTCAAATCAGTCGACTAAAATCAAAAATCAGTCGACTACATTATTGAAACTTGGGTTAAAGGCCATGAAACTCTAGGAAATGATTCTAGAATGATTCTAAAGAGTGAGTGAGTGAGTGAGTGAGTGAGTGTGTGAGTGTGTGTGTGTGTGTGTGTGTGTGTGTGTTCCTAAGTGTATGATAGCTTCATCAAAGACCTTTACACACTATCAAGACTCAAAAAGAAGATTACATCAATATATATATATATATATATATATATATATATATATATATATATATATATATATATATATATATATATATATAAAAATTACAATAAGTTCTTGATGTAAATCATATCTTCAAGCAATGTCTTAATGTCTTTGAGCTCCAATGTCTTTGATAGCTCCATATCCCCTTGATTATCATTGAATTGATCTTTGAAGCACTTTAATCAAGAATACACTTAATGAAGTAATTAGTACCAATATGTTGCACATCATCAAAATAAGCCAGGGATACCTAGTTTGTTGCAAAATAAGCTAGGGATACCTAATACCCAACAAACGTATCCCTTCCTTAACGCATGTGCAGTCATTGCGTTTATTGTCTCCCGGACATATTGTCTGTATTGATGATGGATTAACTGTCAATCATTAATCGTTTGGTTTATAGAACATTTCTCTTAACAGTGGGAGCCCAACGGTCAATCAGGCTGTCAACACTGAAGGAATGATGACGTCCCATATGTGAGGGTTCCTGGGCTAGTATATCGGGCCATGTTGGGCCAATCAGCCTAATGTGATCAACTCAATACCCATTGGGACAATCATGGCTGTATCAGATGATGGGTTTGGGTTTTCGTTACGATAGGAAGATTTGTTTGGTCCGTTTGGACATTTTAGGGCAATTTCTTTTTTTATTCAGCGGAAAGCGGTAAAGTGCATGCACATGCTCGATCCTGTGACTCCCAGGAGTGAGTGGGGAGAGGCGCCGCTAGAGAAATTGCTCCTTGACAAGGAAATTCCATGAAGGTAGAAACCTTGAAGCACAAAAAAAATCATTAAGGTACAATGGCTATATAAAGTGCCTAATCTTTTGCATTTTGGACCCAATCGAGTCTTTATTACACCTTACATGGGTTATTCTGAGAGTTACTGTTCTTAGACCTTAATATTTTGAAAACCCTCATTTTTCTTAGTTCATAGACCTATTTTTCGAAAATGCCCTCAGTTCACATATTCCCGAAAATGCCCTTAGTTCTTCTTCTTCTCACTTCTTCTTCTTTTAAAACGTAATTTACATTAATTATACATTAATTATACATAATTTTTCGTGCTTTCTTATTACTATACATTAATTATACTTAATTATTCTCGCTTCTTCTTCTTTTAAAACATAATTGACATTAATTATACATTAATTATACATAATTATACTTGCTTGCTTATAATTATAAATTAATTATACTTAATTATACTTGAGTATAATTCACCTTGGGTCAATTTTGCATGGAAATCCAACCGCGATAATATCTGGGATGTTACAAGTTGCATGATATGCTCTCATCTCCTCAGTAAGGCGTATCATAGCCTCTCATAGAAAAGAAAGCAAGAACCTTAGCATCCAACCCAAAAATCGATGAGATATATGTAACCCCCCTATTTTATATATACGAGGTATTGTACTATGTATTTTTGATCATATTTGATACACGTATATTTTTTATGTATTTGGAGATTTTTCATTATTTTAAAAGATTATAAAAATACTAAAACTTATTTTTACATTTAAACTACATTTTAAATTATGTATTATGTTTGTATTGTACATGATAACTACATGGTTAAATACTTGTATTTATATTTTTCTTAAAGAAATTCTAATTTTTCCTACATTGCCACCTCACCATCCATGTGTCTTTCTCCTAATTATCCTCACCTACCCATAATCCACTTGTCATTCTCATGATGCTTAGTTAGTTAGGCATAAGACACCTAACCTCACACTTGTCATCCATTAGTTATTTACCATGGTGATTAGGAAAGATGGAAAATACAAAGAGGATGAAAAAAAATTTAGATGCCTCTATATCTCTCTTCCTCTCTTTCTCCCCTTTTCCCCTCCTTTATGGCCAGCCACCCCTCCCATCCCTTCCTCCCTTCCTCCCTTGGTCGAACCCCCATCACACCCCTCACCCTTGTCCTCTTGGCCAAATACACATTATGCCTCCCTCTCTCTTTCATTTGGTGGAGCATGTAGATTGGAAGGAGAAGAAGGATGCAAGGATTTGATAAGAAGGAGAAGCTTCATGAAGGTAGGAACTCACAACTCAATTGGGAATATTATTTTTAACTTGTTGTATCCATGCTCTAATTTTTAGCAACATGAGGATTAGTTGTAACAGTGTGATGTTAATAAGAGTATTCATATTATCCTCAAACATGATGTTAAATTGCATCCATATGCACATGCAATAAATGATGTTCTAGAATGCACATGTTTCATGTCTTGTTAGGCTATTGTTATTCCCTTGTACATGTAATAATACTTTGAGGATGACATCCAATTTCATTCTTTCATGTTAGTATAATGTTGAATATTGGACTCCCCGGATTTGGTTTTGGATGATGAGCAAACATAAATAATTCATGAACTAACAATTTGTGAGCGCAGTATTGGAGATCGTCGCCAATTTCACGTGAACATTCAAAGCGACATCTCAACACTTTCCAAAGCTCATATTCATGCCTAAAGCTTCGTTGAAGCTCTTGCGACGCTTTGGAAAATATGAAGATTCAATCGAAGCTATCGAAGACCGTTTATTAAGGTTTTATTTATAGTCTTTTAGCTTCGATATATAGAATGTTAAGCCTTGAGTATATCTTACGTCTATATCTTCATTACGCTCATTTCGTAGCTCTAGGATCCTTGCACAAGTTCATTCTAACTTCCTCGAAGCGTCGCGCTTCGATTCGGACTTTGTTGTGCATGTTAGTTGGTACAAGAACAAGTACTGACCGACTAGATGGTGATCTAGTCGGTCGGCAACTGTTCTTGGACCGACTAGTTTGATTCCTTAATTTCTTGGACTTTACTGTTTACAGTTAGTCGGTCTACGTTGACTCACCGACCGACTAGTTTGTGAACTAGTCGGTCAGTGAAGCTTCTTTGACCGACTAGTTGTGACTTACTGTTCACTCTAAATTTCTCCTGATCTACTGTTTATCGTTAGTCGGTCTAAGAACGTTTGGTGACCGACTAGTTGACAATCTAGTCGGTCAACTTTTGTTCTTGGACCGACTAAGTCACTTTGCATTCAGACTAAGTTATTTTGCCTCTTAGTCGGTCTACGTTCAATGACTGACCGACTAGTTGTGAAACTAGTCGGTCAGAAAGTGTTCTTGGACCGACTAGATTTCTAGGTCTGAAATTCTATCTCTTCTCAGATCTACTCTTAGTCGGTCCACGTTGTTTGGCTGACCGACTAGTTGATGAACTAGTCGGTCAGTGATTGTTCTTTGACCGACTAATTCTCACAGATTTCTATCCGTTGATGAATGACCTAACTTGTGTTTTTGGGTTCCTATAAATACGAACCTAGGTCATTTCTATCTAGGTGAAGAGCTTCTATTCAGATAGTCATTGAGTTCTAAAGAGATAGCTATTCTCCCTCAAATCTAAAGCTCTCTTCCTCACAAGAAACCCATTCTCTCTCATTTCTAGATCTAGAGAGAAGCTTGTTCTTGGTGAGCTCTTCAAGCTATTGCTTGATTCAAGTTTCCAAATCATCCCTAGGCACCCATTGCTGGTCATTTCCTTGGTGCTAGGTTTTGGTAACTTCATCTTCCTCAAATCCTTCATTCCACCTATTGGGTAAGAAAAACTCAAGGTATAGGATTTTGTGGTAAGAGTATTTATTTCATCTAAACTCTTTTATATTGCTTATTGGCTCTCTCGGTTGTGAGAGAAGTTTGTGATCCCGGGTTGTGGGATTCACTTTGCCATTGCATGTATGATTTGATCTTGTGAAGGTTTTTCACAAGATATTCATAGTGGAAATCTTGAGTTAGGGTTTCTAACTCAAGTATCCGGAGGGGATCCGGGTGGTTGGGACGTAGGATCACCGGGAACAAGTCGGGGAGACTTGGGTGGATCCAAACCCATTAACATCGTTTGTTAGCATTGTTAATTTCATTGTTGTCATTCAATTTAAGCTTCCGCAAATTGATTTGGTAGTTGTGTGCAATTTAATTTGGAATTATACGCCTTATTATTTTAAAGTACTATTCACCCCCCCTCTAGTACTTGTGCAGTAGCTGGTAGGGCATTACATTTGGTATCAGAGCCAGATACACAGCTATGTCTGCCAACGACAACAAGACCGTGCGTCCACCTTCCAACTATGACACCTTCAGGAACCGTGAAGGAGCATCTTCCGTGATGGAAGGACATTCCTCTACGAGGCCTCCATTCTTCAACGGTACCAACTACGGGTACTGGAAGTGTCGGATGGAAACCTTCCTCCGAAGTGCATCTTTATAGAGAACTACAATGAAGGAGTATATTGAACCCGAAGAAGAAGATTTTGAGAAATGGACTACCGCGGAGGTCGCCGCGGAGGTAAGCAATGCCAAGGCAATGAACGCCTTGCAATGTGCATTGGAGCCCGAGGATTTCAATAAGATATGCACATGTAAGAGTGCATATCAAATTTGGAACTCCCTCCTCATTCTACATGAAGGGACGAGTAGGGTAAGAGACTCTAAACTCGTAGTCGTAACCAAAGATTACGAAATGTTTCATATGCAACAGGGCGAGAAGATGAAAGAATATTACGCTCGCTTCGTTGACATAATAAACGAGTTAGAGGCCCTCGGCAAGACCCACACTCAAAAGGAGAAGTGCTTAAAGCTTATTGAAGGACTTCCCTCTTCTTGGGAAAAACGTACCTTCGCCATCGAGGAAGGTAATGACATGAACAAATATACCGTAGTTCAACTAATGGGTACCTTGATGTCATACGAGGTACGCAAAGATAGCAAGGTGAAGCTACAAGAAAAGATGAAGTCATATTTGAACCTAGATGCGCCTAAGAAAAAGGTGATTGCATTCAAGGGGGCTTCATCCACCTCTACCGATGATGAAGAATCGGAAAACGAGTTGGACTTGGAGTCCATGGCACTCATGGCCAAGATGTTCAACCGTTTCTTCCGAAAAGGTAACTTCAAGAACAAAGCTAAATTTGGTTCTACTAACGCCTCTTCCTCTCCTTTGTGTTTCAAGTGTAATAAGCCGGGACACATGAAAGCGGAGTGTCCCCTCAATAAGCACAAGGAGAAGTGGAAGGCGCCAAAGTATGACAAGTCCAAGAAGTACACGAAAGGAAACAAGAAGGGACTTGTCGGAGCTACCTTCACCGACTCCGAGGATTCCTCAAGCGGAGAGTCGGATGATGAGCAAGTGGAGCAAGCACACATGTGCTTCATGGCAAGAGAGGAGCACGATCAAGGATCCTCCTCTTCCGATGATAGTGATGAAGAAAGCGATGAGGTAACGATGGATGATCTTAGAAATGCTAACTCTCAAATTTGGTCAAAATACACTAAGTTAGTAAATAGATATACTAAGGTAAAAGATGACCTAGCTAGCATTCAAACATCACCTAAGAATATCATCACCAACAACGACACCGTTGTTGAAGAGTTAAGAAATGAGATTGTGAATCTCAAATTTAAACTTGAACATGTTAGCATTGAGGATGCGGAAGAACATGAGATAGCGGATTTAACTTCTCAAAACTCGACTTTGAGTATTGAGAACGAGAATCTTAAATCTCGTGTTTATGTGCTCACATCGCAAATATCCACTTTGGATACTTCTTTGCGTTCTCTCAAAGAGAAATATGAGGACACATTGGGCTGAATCAACAAATTCAACAAGGGTAAGGGCCATTTGGATAATATCCTAAAAGATTTACTTCCAGCCAAACACCACATTGGCTTGGGGTATATGATGGGAAATTCATCCAAGTCGGTCACTACTTTTGTTAGGCCAACTTCCGAAGCCTCAACGAGTGGGAGCAAACACTCTATTGGTAGTTCATCTACCAATGGTGCTTCCACCTCGTCCACACCCTCTTTCGGAAAGAAACCCACTTTGGGTGGACCTCCAAAGAAGGGGCATCCCTACATGTACACTAATAACATGCCACGTAGGAACACACGTCCTACTCCACCGGCTCACACATATGATGATTTTTATGCAACACATTCTCGGGCACGTGCACACCAAGTGAGACACCCTCACGCACGTGTTCCCACACATGCATATGTACACCCACCTCATCATATGAATAATTCTCGTCGTGCACCATTCCATCATGTCCCGTATGCCTATCCACAACATGCATCACGTAGAAATCAACGTAGCATGCATGCACCCAATAGGATGATGGCTCCCAAAATTTTCACTATTTGGAGCCCAAAGGACACAAGCATGGACGAAAAACAAATGTATATGAATGCTTATTTTTCGGATGTTGTGCATAGTAAGAATTATGTGGGGAAGTCTAAGTCCACTTGGACTTGGCTTCCAAAGGTCTAATCCCTTGGACCCAATGACCTTGGGTACCATGATATGAAAGTGTCTATCTTTAGGTACTCAAGGAAAAGAAAAAGAAAAGGAGCAACAAATTTAAATTTAGCTCCAAAGGGAATTGGATACTCGATAGCGGGTGCTCCAAACACATGACGGGTGACGCTCGTTTGCTCTCCGGAGTGGTTCCCATTGCGAATGGAAACCGCGTCGTATTTGGAGGCAACGAGAGCGGAACCATCATAGGTGTTGGTAAAGTCGATAACCCTTCTAAACCATTAATTAGTGATGTTTATCTTGTTAGTGGTTTAAATCATAATCTTATTTCAATAAGTCAACTTTGTGACAAAGGTTACAAAGTTAGCTTTGCGAAAGGATTGTGTCATATTTTAAGAAAGGATAATGAAAAATTATTATTTTCCGGAACTCGTCGTAAAGACATTTATATTTTGGATCTTCCTAAGTCATATGAACAATGTCTCGTTGCCAACACAAGTGAACAACACTTATGGCATCGACGCTTTGGACATGTGAACTTTGGAACACTATATAAGCTTTCAAAATTGAATTCTATTAAAGGTTTTCCGAAGCTTGTTTTTGAAAAGAAAAGTTTTTGTGATTGTTGTCAACGCGGCAAGCTTCCTAAATCTTCATTTAAACCTAAGAAAAGCATCTCTACTAAAAGGCCACTAGAGCTATTACATCTTGATTTATTTGGGCCAACTAGAGTAGCTTCCTTAGGAAATGCAAGGTATGGACTTGTCATCGTAGATGACTATTCAAGATTTACTTGGGTATTTTCATTGAGTAATAAAAATGAAGCTTTTGAAAACTTCACAATTTTTGTTAAGAAATTACAAAATCTCTTAGGAACCACCATTGTCACTATTCGTAGTGATCATGGAGGTGAATTTGAGAATGAGTCTTTTGAGACATTTTGTGATGAAGTTGGTATTACTCACACCTTCTCTTTCCCTCGTGCACCTCCTCAAAATGGTGTAGTTGAGAGAAAGAATAGGACGCTAGTGGAGTGTGCTCGCACTATGCTTGATGATAGCCAACTTGGCCATCAATTTTGGGCGGAAGCGGTACACACCGCTTGCTATGTGTTTAATAGAATACTTTTGAGGCCCGGCACTAAACAAACTTGTTATGAATTGTTGTTTGGTAGGTTGCCTCAAGTTAAACATTTTCGTGTTTTTGGTTCGAAATGTTTTATTAAGAACACATATGGTAGTTTGGACAAATTCGATCCGAGATCCGATGAGGGGATTTTTGTTGGATATTCTACGCGTAGCAAAGCTTACCGGATATTCAACAAACGAACCTCAACGATCGAGGAGTCGCTTCATGTCTCATTTAATGAAGGATTTGTTCCAACTCGAATTTCAAATGATAATGATTCTTTGGATGTTTTATGTGATTCATTTGATAATTCTAAGTCTAATGATTCTATTGATTCTATTGAGACTAACCCAACTAATGAAGTTGTTGAGAATGTTCCTAGTGATCAAGGTATTCCCAAACGGCTTCATACCGTTCGTGACCATCCCCATGAGCAAGTCATTGGCAATATTCAAGATAGTGTCAAGACGAGATCACAAGTCCACCACTTCGCAAATTGTGCCTTTGCCTCATCGATAGAGCCAAAGAATATTAATGAAGCATGCGAAGATAGCGCTTGGATCTTAGCCATGGAGGAGGAGCTCATTCAATTCGAGAGGAATGAAGTTTGGGAGCTTGTTCCATTGCCATCGAAGAACCACACCGTCATAGGGACAAAGTGGATCTTCAAGAACAAAACCGACGAAAACCAAGTCGTCGTCCGGAACAAAGCTCGGTTAGTAGCTCAAGGCTATCGTCAAGAGGAAGGTATCGATTTCGAAGAATCTTTCGCTCCGGTAGCTAGATTAGAATCAATTAGATTACTTTTGTCTTTTGCATGCCAAAAGAATTTTAAATTATTTCAAATGGATGTTAAAAGTGCATTTTTAAACGGAGATGTCGTTGAGGAAGTTTACGTTTCTCAACCTCCGGGCTTCATAAATGAAAAATTTCCAAATCACGTTTTTAAATTAAAGAAAGCTCTTTATGGTTTGAGACAAGCTCCTCGAGCTTGGTATGATCGCCTAAAGAATTTTCTTTTGGATTTGAATTTTAAAATGGGCGAAGCCGATTCAACACTTTTTATTAAGCATGCGAATAATGATATTTTATTAGTTCAAATTTATGTTGATGATATCATTTTCGGTGCTACTAACTTCGCTCTTTGCGAAGAGTTTTCTAATGTGATGAAGGAACAATTTGAGATGAGCCACATGGGCGAACTCAAATATTTCTTAGGTCTCCAAATTCGCCAATTGAACGATGCAATCTTCATCCACCAAACAAAGTACACGGTGGAGTTGCTAAAGCGATTTGGAATGGAGAATGCCTCCGGGAAAAAGACTCCAATGATCACGACTACGCATCTTGATAAAGATACGGGCGGAAAAGATGTAGACATTCGTCTATATCGAGGTATGATAGGTAGCTTACTTTATCTTACCGCGAGTAGGCCCGATATTATGTTTGCCGTATGTATATGTGCTCATTATCAGTCTCAACCTAAGGATTCTCACTTAGTAGCGGTTAAACGTATTTTTCGCTATCTAAGTTACACTTTAGATTTTGGATTACTTTATCCGAGATCTAGCACGTATGAGTTAGTCTCATACAGTGACGCTGATTATGCGGGATGCAAATCCGACAGGAAAAGTACTAGTGGCACTTGCCATTTTCTAGGAAATTCTCTTGTCTCTTGGTTTTCCAAGAAGCAAATTCGGTATCACTTTCAACCACCGAGGCGGAATACATTGCCGCCGGTGACACTTGTGCCCAGGTTCTTTGGATGAGACACACTTTGAAGGATTTTGGTATTCATTGTGATACTAGCCCTATCATGGTGGATAACCAAAGTGCTATTTGTCTTTCAAAGAATCCGGTGCACCATTCCCGATCGAAACACATAGATGTCCGACACCATTTCTTAGATGATCATGTTGCTAAAAAGGACATCATTTTAGTGTACGTTGAAACCCAAAAGCAAATCGCCGATATTTTCACGAAACCCCTAAAGGAGGACTCCTTTGTGCGGTTGCGTCGAGAATTGGGGATTATGGGTGAATCCGAGATATAGGATTCATATTTAAATTCAATCATCTTGCATGCTAATATATTTCGCGATATTTCATTCATGCTAGATTAATTGAATTTTTGGGAATTTTATGTGATTTATTTGAATTTATGATCGAATTCGTATTTCAATGTCGTATTTAAGATTTCGACGTTTTATGGGGTAATTTAGATGACTAATGAGTGAGTTAGGATGTTTCATCCAAGTGGTTTGTGAAGAGAAATCAAATTTCTACTTTTAGACTCTTCTAGTCGGTTTCAGTACACTTGTCAACCGACTAGATGCTCATCTAGTCGGTCAGCAAATGAACTCAGACCGACTAGATCATGCAAATATCCATCTCCTATCATTTTCTTTCGTTAGTCGGTCATAGTACACTTTTCGACCGACTAGATTGAAAACTAGTCGGTCAGTAAGTATACTGCGACCGACTAAATCTAGCCCTAAAAATCACTCTGTGCCTCTGTTTCGACTTAGTCGGTTCAAGCTCATTGACCGACCGACTAGATCGTAATCTAGTCGGTCAGTGCTTGAACTGTGACCGACTAAGTGTGTTAGGGCAGTTACGTCTTTTTGATTCCAGACCGACTTATACTCATTTTTCGTTCGACTAATTTCTTAATTAGTCGGTCTTCTCTCCAGCTCACACTCGAAAACCCCAAACCCCCATCGAGCCCCTTCGCATTCTCGTCGTCTCCGGCCATTTCTCCGGCCATCGTCGCCGTCCGCCGCCGTCGACTCCACCCCCTAGGTATCTTCCTCCCTCTCCTAGGTCGATTTCTTGCCCTAGGGTTCGATTTCTCCTCCTAGGTATTCTAGGGTTTGGTTTATTTTCGAATTTCTTGATTTCTAGGGTTGTTAGCTTGTGATCTCTAGGTTGCTTGTGATTTTCTTCGATTGATTGTGCTCGTAGTACTATGGCTAAGACTCGAATTCCTATCGCCTCTTCCGGGGCCTCTCCTATGACCGTAGAACAACCTTCGGACCCTAGGAATCCCCCGAAACCTAAGCGTCGTGCCAAGTCTACCCAAGCCTCTCCTTCGTCGCCTCCTCTTAAGAAGCCTAGGACTGCCATAGTCAAACCCCGTAAATCCAAGACCAAAAAGCCTATTCTTCACACTCCGGCTACTCCTCCCGATTCCGATACTGATTTTATCCTAGAGGATGAGCCTACTAGGGAACCTACCCCACCTCCGAAGACCCGTAAGGCCAAGGGTAAAGCTCCTATGCCAGTTGGCGGTGTAGACATATCGTTGTGCCGCGATGACCCTCAGTGTCTCGCCGCGTACAACCGTATAGAACACTGTCCACTGTTGTTAGAGCATTACGTTCAGTTCTCTGATTTTCTCGGCCTTGCTGATCTTCTGTCTTATAGTGGTCTTCTAGATTATCTCCGATACGACCCCAAGGCCAATCCCAAACTGTACCCTCGCCTCGTGAAATTGTTCTATGCCAACCGTATTCGAGGCCAGTACGACGCCAGTCACTCCATTGAGACGACTGTCTTGGGAACTCCAATAGTTCTCACGACAGAAATCTTGGGGGAGATCCTTGGTTGTGCGTCGTGTGGTCTCCTCCCCTCGGACATTTCCGTAGACGACATTTCTTCCTTGGATCAGTCTATTCTTTCAGAGATTTTCCAGGTTATCCCCTCCGCATTCATTGGTGTTCCATCGAAATCTTTTAAGCCGAATGCGTGGGTTCTTAACCTGATTTTGAAGTCGTGTCTTCTTCCTAAGTATGGATCCTCTTCACTCCCATCCCAGCCGTTCTTGAAACTCATATACGCTCTTTTCTTGGGGTGCGAGATAAATTGGGCTCGCGTGATACTCGATAAGATGGATTCTTTCGAGTGTATACGCAAGACCAATAAGTCTGCGCACATTCCATACCCCTGCTTGTTGACCCTCGTATTTCGTCATTTTCGAGTTCCTCTCCCTCCTGACGATGAGCGTCCCTTGGGTACGCCTCTGAACGCGACGGCCGTGAAGAAATCTCTAGCGGCTCTTCGTCACGTGTAGAGGTCTACCGCATCTGCTTCTCAGTCTACTCCGTCAGCTGCTGCTGCCTCGTCTTCCCCTGCTACATTGGACGATGTCGTACGCCTACTTCGTCAGCACGACTCCCGTTTGGCTCGTACTGAGGAGGTAGTCTGCCGTATGGCTCGTATGATGGGGATTGAGCTTCCTCCTTCGGTGTCTGAGGCCGAGGAGATGGACGATGAGGAGCTTGACGAGCTTGCTACTTCTTTTGCCCGTGGCAATGAGGCCACTGCTAATGCTGTTGCTGGTACTACCACTTCTGCTCCTGGAGTTGGCACCACTTCCGGTGCTCCAGAGCCTTCTGCTTCAGCACTTCAGTCTTCTGAGCCTGCTGTAGACCCTGTTGCTGAGCCTGCTGATATTCCTGCTGACACATCTGCTGTCGAGACCCATGCTGCTGTAGAGCCTGTTCCTGAGATCTCGACTCCTGCCCCGACGATTCCATCTGTTGAGACACCTCTACTCCCTGCAGATCCTGAGTCCACTCCGTCGACTGGACCCACGGACGCTGCAGATCCAGCCTCCTCCTCGTGATCGTTGTTCCGAGGACTCTCCATATACGCTTTGGATGATATATCTTTGCGAGAGTATTTTGGGTTAGGATTGAGTATGAGGGTTATGATGTTTTGATGTATTTTGGATGTTGTCGTTGTTGTAGTATTTATTTTGATGATGATGATGATGATGATGATGACGTATTTCTTCTTGATGGGTATGTTGTATTTTGATGTATTGATATCTTCTTGGATGTACTCTTGATGTTATCATTTATATATATACATCGTCGTTGTCTTTATCTTATTTCGTCGTGCACATTTTAATATTCGTTGAATGTATATGAAATGTGATTTCGTCGCTCGTAGCATGCAAACTTGGTTAAATAGATTTAAATTCTATAATTGTATAGAATTGTTTTCCATGCACAAATTTAACCAAGAATATTGAATATTGAAGAGTATGTTTCTTTATTCAAGAAATGAATAAACATTTGGTATTTTTGATGAATTGGATTATCATTGATTTTTATTGATAATGGAAAATTTGGCACACCTTGTTTTGATTTCCACAATTTTTCCCTTGGTGTCAAGTTGGTCCATTGCCTTTGTCTACGACTCCCGATGTTGGATTTTACATTTCCTAATTGTTGTCGTTGTATGCCCCCCATTTTTGGGATAATGCCAAAGGGGGAGAGATAATGATAATAAATAGCGCAAATGAAAAATTTAACTCAATTTCCAAGAATCTAGTTTGATATGTTAGATTCAGGGGGAGTTAAGATACATATAAGGATTTTCAAAATCCGATATTTCAAAAATCAATTCATTTTATTTATCTTACTCGTCTGCTTGATGTAATTCATTTATATTCATTTTGGAATTAACGTGTCATCAATGCAGGGGGAGTAAGTATTTTACATTTGAATTATTATCTTTGATTATTATTTATGTTGGTTTGTCATCACCAAAAAGGGGGAGAATGTTGAATATTGGACTCCCCGGATTTGGTTTTGGATGATGAGCAAACATAAATAATTCATGAACTAACAATTTGTGAGCGCAGTATTGGAGATCGTCGCCAATTTCACGTGAACATTCAAAGCGACATCTCAACACTTTCCAAAGCTCATATTCATGCCTAAAGCTTCGTTGAAGCTCTTGCGACGCTTTGGAAAATATGAAGATTCAATCGAAGCTATCGAAGACCGTTTATTAAGGTTTTATTTATAGTCTTTTAGCTTCGATATATAGAATGTTAAGCCTTGAGTATATCTTACGTCTATATCTTCATTACGCTCATTTCGTAGCTCTAGGATCCTTGCACAAGTTCATTCTAACTTCCTCGAAGCGTCGCGCTTCGATTCGGACTTTGTTGTGCATGTTAGTTGGTACAAGAACAAGTACTGACCGACTAGATGGTGATCTAGTCGGTCGGCAACTGTTCTTGGACCGACTAGTTTGATTCCTTAATTTCTTGGACTTTACTGTTTACAGTTAGTCGGTCTACGTTGACTCACCGACCGACTAGTTTGTGAACTAGTCGGTCAGTGATGCTTCTTTGACCGACTAGTTGTGACTTACTGTTCACTCTAAATTTCTCCTGAGCTACTGTTTATCGTTAGTCGGTCTAAGAACGTTTGGTGACCGACTAGTTGACAATCTAGTCGGTCAACTTTTGTTCTTGGACCGACTAAGTCACTTTGCATTCAGACTAAGTTATTTTGCCTCTTAGTCGGTCTACGTTCATTGACTGACCGACTAGTTGTGAAACTAGTCGGTCAGAAAGTGTTCTTGGACCGACTAGATTTCTAGGTCTGAAATTCTATCTCTTCTCAGATCTACTCTTAGTCGGTCCACGTTGTTTGGCTGACCGACTAGTTGATGAACTAGTCGGTCAGTGATTGTTCTTTGACCGACTAATTCTCACAGATTTATATCCGTTGATGAATGACCTAACTTGTGTTTTTGGGTTCCTATAAATACGAAGCTAGGTCATTTCTATCTAGGTGAAGAGCTTCTATTCAGATAGTCATTGAGTTCTAAAGAGATAGCTATTCTCCCTCAAATCTAAAGCTCTCTTCCTCACAAGAAACCCATTCTCTCTCATTTCTAGATCTAGAGAGAAGCTTGTTCTTGGTGAGCTCTTCAAGCTATTGCTTGATTCAAGTTTCCAAATCATCCCTAGGCACCCATTGCTGGTCATTTCCTTGGTGCTAGGTTTTGGTAACTTCATCTTCCTCAAATCCTTCATTCCACCTATTGGGTAAGAAAAACTCAAGGTATAGGATTTTGTGGTAAGAGTATTTATTTCATCTAAACTCTTTTATATTGCTTATTGGCTCTCTCGGTTGTGAGAGAAGTTTGTGATCCCGGGTTGTGGGATTCACTTTGCCATTGCATGTATGATTTGATCTTGTGAAGGTTTTTCACAAGATATTCATAGTGGAAATCTTGAGTTAGGGTTTCTAACTCAAGTATCCGGAGGGGATCCGGGTGGTTGGGACGTAGGATCACCGGGAACAAGTCGGGGAGACTTGGGTGGATCCGAACCCATTAACATCGTTTGTTAGCATTGTTAATTTCATTGTTGTCATTCAATTTAAGCTTCCGCAAATTGATTTGGTAGTTGTGTGCAATTTAATTTGGAATTATACGCCTTATTATTTTAAAGTACTATTCACCCCCCCTTAGTACTTGTGCAGTAGCTGGTAGGGCATTACATATAGTTCATGCCATAATTAGTTAATATTCATACCATGTTAGTATCATGTTGCTAGCAGTATGTTGTAGCTTAATATTCATGTCATGTTAGTAGCATGTTGCTAGTAGTATGTTGTAGCTTAATACCCATTCCATCTCCATTATGCCAAATTACACGCTTCCATGTTTAGTATACTCATTAATATGTCTCATGCTTACATCATGCTTTAATATGTTTAGTACTTCATAATATATTCCCTACATCATGCTTTAGGATGCTTCATGCTTCATGTTCTACTTATCTCAATACTTAGAATTGGTTTGTAATTCTATTTAGGATGATGTAGTCTAATTCATACTATGTCAAAATTCATGTTATGTTGCTTACCATGTTACTAGAGCTCATGTAGGATGTTCCATGATGTTATATTTATGTCTACACCATGATGCTATGTTAATATTTGTATATCTATACTCTCTAAGTCATTGTGTTATGCTTATGTCTTTTATGCCAAGAAGCTCACCATGCTACTGACCCTATGTTAAAGTGTTCCTTGATATTATGTTTTTTGCTACACTATGATGTTATGACGATGATGTCTTACTTCAAGAAAATATCATGATGTTCTACTCACGCCAATGATAATATTCATTATGCATGTGATGAAGTTATGTTGTTGGTGTTTCTTTTCATTATAAGATTCTGATGTCATATTACATGTAAAGGTTGTGATTAAATGATGGCTATTGAAAGTTGACAGTAATGTGATCATGGTGGCATATGGATTGATGCTAGCGGTGATAATAACAGCATGAATAATGAGATGATGGATACGATCAATTCTAATTGAATGAGGACACGAGAGTATTATAATAACCGGGATATCTCAATCTACCCCGAGGTATGTGAGTTAATTCTAGAAACATGGTTTTGGGGGAAACCCAAGTAGAGTGTATACATAAGGATTCGCACTCCCGACAGCCGGTAGGGCGCACTCCCGACAGCCGATAGGGCACACTCTCGACAGCAGGTAGGACGAGTTGGGCAAAGTTAGAGATGCCCATAGGTGTACTCGTAATGCACCATGAGGTATATGATGTGTATGATATGATATTCTCACTCCCGAAACGGGAGAGTTACGAGAGGCCCCATTGAAATTGATCAGTGCTCGTGTTCCACTGGTGGGGTACCACTTTTCCACTCACCCTGGGTGAGGTTAAGAGCCTTATGTGTTACATCTTACTTAGGATTCAAAAGCATTAATTTAACTATAACACGAATAACTATACATATATTGCTTAATAACACCTTCATTTAATTGTAGTAGCTTTGTTACTTCATGCTTGCATTCATCATATGTTCCATTTCGACTTTATTTACTTCCTTTTATGACAGTATTTCAATTACCTCCATACCTAAGAATATTGTGTGATTCTATTTCAGTTTAGAACTACATCTAGACTGCTTCTTATTGTCCTATGTTTTCTTTTCATTTCATAGCTATTAAATTTTGTAGCCTATCTTAATTTTCCCAACCTAAATGAAGATGATCCAGTTGTGATATAACAATATTAAAGATAGTATTCCACTCCTAGAGTTGTGTTTTCCTACTAGGCACACGTTGACGTGTCCACTCCCTTTTCCCATATTAGAACCAGAGACCCCCAGAGCAGTTTTCTTTTCCCCGTAGGTTTCACATGGTCAGTCTTCCTCTTTCTATATTTTATTGGTGTAAGTTGTACTTATTTTTAGGTGTAAACTTGTACGTGTGAAATCTATGTAATGCCCTACAAGCTACTGCACAAGTACTAGAGGGGGGGTGAATAGTACTTTAAAAATAACAGGGAGTATAATTCCAAATTATTGTGCAAACAACTACCAAAACAATTTGCAGAAGCTTAAATTGAATGACAACAACAAAATTAACAATGCAAACAAATGATGTTAATGGGTTCGGATCCACCCAAGTCTCCCCGACTTGTTCCCGGTGATCCTACGTCCCAACCACCCGGATCCCCTCCGGATACTTAGGTTAGAAACCCTAACCCAAGATTTCCACTATGAATATCTTGTGAAAAACCTTCACAAGATCAAATCATACAACTATGGCAATAGTGAATCCCACAACCCGGGATCACAACCTTCTCTCACAACCGAGAGAATCAACAAGCAATATAAAAGAGTTTATATTGAAATAAGCAAACTTACCACAAAATCCTATACCTTGAGTTTTTCTTACCAAATAGGTGAAAGGAAGGATTTGAGGAAGATGAAGTCACCAAGTCCTAGCACCAAGGAAATGACCAGCAATAGGTGCCTAGGAGAGATTTGGAGACTTGATTCAAGCTAGAGCTTGAAGGGCTCACCAAGAACAAGCTTCTCTCAATATGGATTCTAAATCTAGAAATGAGAGAGAATGGGTTTCTTGTGAGGAAGAGAGCTTTAGAAATGAGTGAGAATGGCTATCTCTTTCTTTCTCAATGAATCTCTTATTGGCAGGTCTAACCTAGATAGAAATGACCTAGGTTCGTATTTATAGGGTCCCATAAAAAACAAGTTAGGTCAATTCCCAACGGATAGAAATCTGAGAAAACTAGTCGGTCAAAGAACAACCACTGACCGACTAGTTCATCAACTAGTCGGTCAGTCAAACAGCATGGACCGACTAAGTGAGGAACTGAGAAGAAAGAGAAATTCAGACCTAGAAATCTAGTCGGTCCAAGAAGACTTTCTGACCGACTAGTTTCACAACTAGTCGGTCAGTCAGTGAACGTAGACCGACTAAGAGGCATAATGAAATAGTCTGAATACAAATTGACTTAGTCGGTCCAAGAACAAAAGTTGACCGACTAGATTGTCAACTAGTCGGTCACCAAACGTTCTTAGACCGACTAACGATAAACAGTAGCTTAGGAGAAATTTAGTATGAACAGTAAGTCACAACTAGTCGGTTAAAGAAGCATCACTGACCGACTAGTTCACAAACTAGTCGGTCGGTGAGTCAACGTAGACCGACTAACTGTAAACATTAAAGTCCAAGAAATTAAGGAATCAAACTAGTCGGTCCAAGAAGAGTTGCTGACCGACTAGATCACCATCTAGTCGGTCAGTACTTCTTCTTGTACCAACTAACATGCACAAACAAGTCCGAATCGAAGCGCGACGCTTCGAGGAAGTTAGAATGAACTTGTACTAAGATCCTAGAGCTACGATATGAACGTTATGAAGTTAGAATCGTAAGATATACTCAAGGCTTAACATTCTATATATCGAAGCTAAAAAGACTATAATTAAAACCTTAAAGAATGGTCTTCGAGAGCTTCGATTAATTCTTCATGACTTCCAAAACGGCGCAAGAGCTTCAACGAAGCTTTAGGCATGAATACGTGCTTTGAGAAGTCTTGAGATGTCGCTTGGAATGTTCTCGTGATTTTTGCGACGATCTCCAATACTGCGCTCACAAATTGTTAGTTCATGAATTATTTATGTTTGCTCATCATCCAAAACCAAATCCGGGGAGTCCAATATTCAACATTCTCCCCCTTTTTAGTGATGACAAACCAACATAAATAATAATCAAAAATAATGATTCAAATATAAAATACTTACTCCCCCTGTATTGATGACACGTTAATTCCAAAATGAATATATATGAATTGCATCAATCAGACGAGTAAGATAAATAAAGAGAATCGATTTTTGAAATTTCGGATTTTGAAAATCCTTATATATATCTTAACTCCCCCTGAATCTAACATATCAAACTAGATTCTTGGAAATTGAGTTAAATTTTCATTTGCCCTATTTATTATCATTATCTCTCCCCCTTTGGCATTATCCCAAAAATGGGGGGCATACAACGACAACAACTAGGAAATGGAAAATCCAACATCGGGAGTCGTAGACAATGACGATGGACCTAATTGACACCAAGGGAAAAATGATGAAATCAAATCAAGGTGTGCCAAATTGTCCATTATCAAAAAGGGATAATCAAAATCATCAAAAATACCAAATAATTATTCATTTCTTGAATAAAGAAACATACTCTTCAATATTCAATATTCTTGGTTAAATTTGTGCATGGAAAACAATTCTATACAATTATAGAATTTCAATCTATTTAACCAAGTTTTTCAATCGTCGAGCGACGATTTCACATAGCATGGACATTGAATGAGAATTAATGTGCACGACGAAGTAAATATCACAACATGAACATCGATGTATATATAGATAGAAACATCATGAGTACATCCAAAAAGATATCGAATACAAGAAGTACATCATATCAAGTACGACACATCATCTATATAAACATCAAAAAGTACAACATCATCATCCACATCAAAATATAACACCATCATCAACATCATCCAAAGTACATCAAAATACCCAACACCGACATCCAGAAAACTCAAAAATACATCAAAACAACCCTCAAACTCCATCCTAACCCAAAATACTCTCAATAAGATATATCATCCAAAGAGTAGTGGAGAGTCCTCGGCACTGACGATCACGAGGAAGTGGCTGGATTTGCAGTCTCCATGGGTCCAGTCGACGGAGTGGACTCAGGCTCTGCAGGGAGGAGAGGCGTCTCAACAGACGGGATCGTCGGGGCAGGTGTGGAAACGACGGGCTCAACAGCTGGGGTCTCAACAGGAGTAACAGCAGGGGTCTCAACAGCAGCAGGTGAGATAGGAGTAGGCTCGTCAACAGGGACATCAGCAGCCTCAGAAGTCTGAACTACTGAAGCAGAAGGCTCTGGAGCACCGGAAGTGGTGCCAACTCCAGGAGCAGAAGTGGTAGCAGCAGCAGCAGTAGTGGCCTCATCGCCATGAGCCAAGGAAGTGACAAGATCGTCAATCTCCTCATCGTCCATCTCCTCGGCCTCAGAAACTGAAGGAGGAAGATCAGTGCCCATCATCTGAGCCATACGGCAGACGACCTCCTCGGTACGAGCCAAACGCGACTCGTGTCGACGAAGAAGGCGTACGACATCATCTAATGTAGCAGGAGGAGTGGGGGCTACAGCAGCTGAGGGAGTGGCCTGGGAAGCAGATATGGTCGACCTCTGCACGTGACGAAGCGCCGCTAGAGATTTCTTAACGGCCGTCGCGTTCAGAGGGGGACCCAAGGGACGCTCATCGTCAGGAGGGAGAGGGACTCGGAAATGACGAAAGACAAGGGTCAGCAGACACGGATATGGAATATGCGCAGATTTATTGGTCTTGTGAATACACTCGAAAGAGTCCATCTTATCGAGTATAACGCGAGCCCAATTAATCTCGCAACCCAAGAAAAGAGCGTAGATAAGCTTCAAAAATGGCTCGGATGGAAGTGAAGATGAGCCGTACTTGGGAAGCAAGCACGACTTCAGAATGAGATTTAGTACACAGGCATTTGGCTTGAACGACTTCGAAGGAACTCCAATAAAGGCAGGAGGGATCACATGGAAGATGTCAGAAAGAACGGACTGATCCAAGGAGGCGATATCATCGACGGAAATGTCAGAAGGAAGGAGACCAGACGACGAACAGCCAAGTATCTCCCCCAAGATTTCTGCCGTGAGAACTATAGGAGTTCCCAAGACAGTAGTCTCGATGGAGTGACTCGCATCATACTGGCCTCGGACACGATTGGCATAGAACAATTTTACCAGGCGAGGATATGGTTTAGGGTTCGCCTTGGCATCAAATCGAAGATAATCCAATAGGCCACTATAGGAGAGGAGGTCAGCTAAGCCAAGGAAATCTGAAAACTGAACATAGTGCTCCAATAGCATCGGGCAGTGTTCAATACAGTTGTAGGCCGCGAGACACATAGGGTCGTCGCGACACAATGATATGTCAACACCACCCGCTGGCATTGGGCCCTTTCCCTTTGGCTGGCGAGTCCTAGGACGAAGTGGAGGAGTGGGTTCCCTATGGCCAGGCTCATCCTCAGGGATAAACTCAGTATCGGAATCAGGAGGAGTAGAGGGTGAGTGGAGTATGGGCTTTTTGGACTTAGATTTTCGGGGTTTGACAGTCGCTGTCCTCTGCTTCTTCAGAGGAGGCGAAGACGGAGAAGCTTGGGTAGATTTAGCACGACGCTTGGGCTTAGGTGGATTCCTAGGGTCTGAAGGCTCTACACTCATTGGGGAAGCCCCAGATGAAGTGATTGGGATCCGTGTCTTTGCCATGATTGCGGCACGACGAGGACAAGCAAACGAAGCTACGAGCTACACAAACCCTAGAGATCAAACCCTAGAAGCACAATCAATAAACCCTAACACACTTCGGAAAATCCGAAATTAATCAAGCCCTAGTTGAAATTCGAAATTAATCAAGCCCTAGTGTAGGAAAAAGAGATCTAGAAGAGGGGTTATACCTAGGAGAGAGGGCGACGGCGATCGGACGGCGGGGATGGCCGGAAAGATGGCCGGAGAGACGAAGGAAGTCGATGGGGCTCGGAGGGGTTTTGGGTTTTTGCGGGCTGGAGCTGAGATGAAGACAGACTAAAACAAGTTTTAGTCGGAAGAAAATGACTTAAGTCGGTCGGGACAGCGAAAAGACAAGTTTGCCCTAACACACTTAGTCGGTCACAGTTCAAGCACTGACCGACTAGATTACGATCTAGTCGGTCGGTCAATGAGCTTGAACCGACTAAGTCAAAACAGAGGCAAAAAGGAATTTTTAGGGCTAGAATTAGTCGTCGCAGTATATTCACTGACCGACTAGTTTTCAATCTAGTCGGTCGGTAAGTGTACTGTGACCGACTAAAGAAAGAAAATGATAAGAGTTAGATAAAAGCTTGATCTAGTCGGTCTGAGTTCACTAGCTGACCGACTAGATGAGCATCTAGTCGGTTGGCTAATGAACTGAAACCGACTAGAAGAGTCCAAAAATTGATAATTGATTTCTCTTCACAAACCACTTGGATGAAACATCTTAACACTCTCATTAGTCATCTAAATTACCCCCATAAAACGTCGAAATATTAAATACGACTTTCAAATAAGAATTCGATCATAAATTCAAACATATCACATAAAATTCCCAAAAATTCAATAAATCTAGCATGAACGAAATATCGCGAAATATAATAGCATGCAAGATAATTGAATGAAATATGAATCCTATATCTCGGATTCACCCATAATCCCCAATTCTCGACGCAACCGCACAAAGGAGTCCTCCTTTAGGGGTTTCGTGAAAATATCGGCGATTTGCTTTTGGGTTTCAACGTACACTAAAATGATGTCCTTTTTAGCAACATGATCATCTAAAAAGTGGTGTCGGACATCTATGTGTTTTGATCGGGAATGGTGCACTGGATTCTTTGAAAGACAGATAGCACTTTGGTTATCCACCATGATAGGGCTAGTATCACAGTGAATACCAAAATCCTTCAAAGTGTGTCTCATCCAAAGAACTTGGGCACAAGCGGCACCGGCGGCAATATATTCCGCCTCGGTGGTTGAAAGTGATACGGAATTTTGCTTCTTGGAAAACCAAGAGACAAGAGAATTTCCTAGAAAATGGCAAGTGCCACTAGTACTTTTCCTATCGGATTTGCATCCCGCATAATCGGCATCACTATATGAGACTAACTCATATGTGCTAGAGTTCGGATAAAGTAATCCAAAATCTAAAGTGTAACTTAGATAACGGAAAATACGTTTTACCGCTACTAAGTGAGACTCCTTAGGTTGAGACTGATAACGAGCACATATGCATACGGCAAACATAATATCGGGCCTACTTGCGGTAAGATAAAGTAAACTACCTATCATACCTCGATATAGTCGAATGTCTACATCCTTACCGCCCGTATCTTTGTCAAGATGCGTAGTCGTGCTCATTGGAGTCTTTTTCCCGGAAGCACTCTCCATTCCAAATCGCTTAAGCAACTCCACCGTATACTTCGTTTGGTGTATGAAGATTGCATCGTTCAATTGGCGAATTTGGAGACCTAAGAAATATTTGAGTTCGCCCATGTGGCTCATCTCAAATTGTTCCTTCATAACATTAGAAAACTCTTCGCAAAGAGTGAAGTTAGTAGCACCGAAAATGATATCATCAACATAAATTTGAACTAATAAAATATCATTATTCGCATGCTTAACAAAAAGTGTAGAATCGGCTTCGCCCATTTTAAAATTCAAATCCAAAAGAAAATTCTTTAGGCGATCATACCAAGCTCGAGGAGCTTGTCTCAAACCATAAAGAGCTTTCTTTAGTTTAAAAACATGATTTGGAAATTTTTCATTTATGAAGCCCGGAGGTTGAGAAACGTAAACTTCCTCAACAACATCTCCGTTTAAAAATGCACTTTTAACATCCATTTGAAATAACTTAAAATTTTTATAGCATGCATAAGACAATAAAAGTCTAATTGATTCTAATCTAGCTACCGGAGCGAAGGATTCTTCGAAATCGATACCTTCCTCTTGGCGATAGCCTTGAGCAACTAACCGAGCTTTGTTCCGGATGACGACTTGGTTTTCGTCGGTTTTGTTCTTGAAGATCCACTTTGTCCATATGACGGTGTGGTTCTTTGATGGCAAAGGAACAAGCTCCCATACATCATTCCTCTCGAATTGAATGAGTTCCTCCTCCATGGCAAGGATCCAAGCACTATCTTCGCACGCTTCAACTATATTCTTTGGCTTTATCGATGAGACAAAGGCACAATTGGCGAAGTGGTGGACTTGCGATCTCGTCTTGACACTATCATGAATATTGCCAATGACTTGCTCATGGGGATGGTCGCGAACGGTATGAAGCCGCTTGGGAATACCTTGATCACTAGGCACATTCTCAACAACTTCATTAGTTGGGTTAGTCTCAATAGAATCAATTGAATCAATAGACTTAGAATTTTCAAACGAATCACATAAAACATCCATAGAATCATTATCATTTGAAATTCTAGAAGTAGTAAAATTCTCATTAAAAGAGACATGAAGTGATTCCTCGATCGTAGAGGATCTTTTGTTGTATATCCGGTAGGCTTTGCTACGTGAGGAATACCCAACAACTATCCCCTCATCCGATCTCGGATCAAACTTGTCCAAATTATCATATGTGTTTTTAATAAAACATTTTGCGCCGAAAACACGAAAATGTTTAACTTGAGGCAATCTACCAAACAACAATTCATAGCAAGTTTGTTTGGTGCCGGGCCTCAAAAGTATTCTATTAAACACATAACAAGCGGTGTGTACCGCTTCCGCCCAAAATTGATAACCAAGTTGACTATCTTCGAGCATAGTGCGAGCACACTCCACAAGCGTTCTATTCTTCCTCTCAACAACACCATTTTGAGGAGGTGCGCGAGGGAAAGAAAACGTATGAGTAATTCCAAGATCATCACAAAAATTTGAGAAAGACTCATTCTCAAATTCACCCCCATGATCACTACGAATAGTGACAATGGTGGTTCCGATGAGATTTTGTACTTTCTTCACAAATATTGTGAAGTTTTCAAAAGCTTCATTTTTATTACATAAGAAAAATACCCATGTAAATCTTGAATAATCATCAACGATGACTAGTCCATATCTTGCATTTCCTAAGGAAGCAACTCTAGTTGGCCCAAATAAATCTAGATGTAATAGCTCTAGTGGCCGTTTCGTAGAAATGCTTTTCTTAGGTTTAAATGAAGATTTAGGAAGCTTGCCACGTTGACAAGAATCACAAAAACTTTTCTTTTCAAAAACGAGCTTTGGAAAACCTTTAATGGAATTTAATTTCGAAAGCTTATAAAGTGTTCCAAAGTTCACATGTCCAAAGCGTCGATGCCATAAGTGTTGTTCACTTGTGTTGGCAACGAGACATTGTTCATATGACTTAGGAAGATCCAAAATATAGATATATTTATGGCGTGTGCCGGAAAATAATAATTTATTATTATCATTTGAAATATGACACAATCCTTTCGCAAAGCTAACTTTGTAACCTTTGTCACAAAGTTGGCTTATTGAAATAAGATTATGATTTAAACCATCAACTAGATAAACATCACTAATTAAGGATTTAGAAGGGTTACCCACTTTACCAACACCGACGATGGTTCCGCTCTCATTGCCTCCAAATACGACGCGGTTTCCATTTGCAATGGGAACTATTCCGGAGAGCAATTGAGCGTCACCCGTCATGTGTTTTGAACACCCGCTATCGAGTATCAAATTCCCTTTGGAGCTAAATTTAAATTTGTTGCTCCTCTTCTTTTTCTTTTCCTTGAGTACCTAAAGATAGAAACTTTCATATCATGGTACCCAAGGTCATTGGGTCCTCAAAAGTTAGACCTTTGGAAGCCAAGTCCAATTGGACTTTGACTTCCCCACATAATTTCTACTATGCACAACATCCGAAAAATAAGCATTCATATACACTTGTTTTTCATCCATGCTTGTGTCCTTTGGGCTCCAAATAGTGAAAATTTTGGGAGCCATCATCCTATTGGGTGCATGCATGCGACGTTGATTTCTACGTGATGCATGTTGTGGATAGGCATAAGGAACATGATGGAATGGTGCACGCGAGAATTATTCATATGATGAGGTGGGTGAACATATGCATGTGTGGGAACACGTGCGTGAGGGTGTCTCACATGGTGTGCACGTGCCCGTGAATGTGTAGCATAGAAATCATCATATGTGTGAGACGGTGGAGTAGGACGTGTGTTCCTACGTGGCATGGTATTTGTGTACATATAAGCATGCCCCTTCTTTGGAGGTCCACCCAAAGTGGGTTTCTTTCCAAAAGAGGGTGTGGACGAGGTGGAAGCACCATTGGTAGTTGAACTACCAATAGAGTGTTTGCTACCACTCGTAGAGTCACCGGAAGTTGGCCTAATAAAGGTAGTGGCCGCTTTGGATGGACATCCCATCGTATACCCCAAACCAATGTGGTGATTGGCCGGAAGTAAGTCACTTAGGATTTTATCCAAATGGTCCTTACCCTTATTGAATTTATTAATTCGGCCTAATGTGTTCTCATATTTCTCTTTGAGAGAACGCATAGAAGTATCCAAAGTGGATACTTACGATGTGATCACATAAACACGAGATTTGAGATTCTCGTTCTCAATACTCAAAGTCGAGTTTTGAGAAGTTAAATCCGCTATCCTATGTTCTTCTGGATCATCAATGCTAACATGTTCAAGTTTAGATTTGAGATTAACAATCTCATTTCTTAACTCTTCAACAACGGTGTCGTTGTTGGTGATGATAGTCTTAGGCGAGGTTTGAATGCTAGCTAGGTCATCTTTTACCTTAGTATATCTATTTACTAATTTAGTGTATTTTGACCATAATTGAGAGTTAGCATTCCTAAGATCATCCATAGTTACCTCATCGTTGCCTTCGTCATCACTATCATCGGAAGAGGAAGATCCTTGATCATGCTCCTCTCTTGCCATGAAGCACATGTGTGCTTGCTCCACTTTCTCATCGTCCGACTCTCCGCTTGAGGAATCCTCGGAGTCGGTGAATGTTGCTCCGACAAGTCCCTTTTGTACCCCTTTTTGTACTTCTTTGACTTGTCGAACTTCGGCGCCTTCCACTTCTCCTTTTGCTTGTTTTGAGGACAATCCGCTTTGATGTGTCCTGGCTTATTGCATTTAAAGCACAAAGGTGGAGAGGTGTTAGTAGAAGTAAATTTAGATTTTTGTTTGAAGTTACCCTTTCGGAAGAAGCGATTGAACTTCTTTGCCATGAGTGCAATGGATTACATGTCCATTTCTTCTTCCGAGTCCTCATCATCGGTAGAGGTGGATGAAGCCGCCTTGAATGCAATCGCCTTTTTCTTAGGCGCGTCTTGGTTCAAATAGGACTTCATCTTTTCTTGTAACTTCACCTTGCTATCTTTGCATACCTCGTATGACATCAAAGTACCCATCAATTGAACTACGGTATATTTATTCATGTCATTACCTTCCTCGATGGCGAAGGTACGTTTCTCCCAAGAAGAAGGAAGTCCTTCGATAAGCTTTGAGCACTTCTCCTTTTGAGTGTAGGACTTGCCGAGGGCCTCTAACTCGTTTATTATGTCAACGAAGCGAGCGTAATATTCTTTCATCTTCTCGCCATGTTACATATGAAACATTTCGTAATCTTTGTTTACGACTACGAGTTTAGAGTCTCTTACCCTACTCGTCCCTTCATGAAGAATGAGGAGGGAGTTCCAAATTTGATATGCACTCTTACATGTGCATATCTTATTGAAGTCCTCGGGCTCCAATGCGCATTGCAAGGCGTTCATTGCCTTGGCATTGCTTACCTCCGCGGTGATCTCCGCGGTAGTCCATTTCTCAAAGTCTTCTTCTTCGGGCTCAATGTATTCCTTCATTGTGGTCCTCCATAAAGCCGCACTCCGGAGGAAGGTTTCCATCCGGCATTTCCAGTACCTGTAGTTGGTACCGTTGAAGAATGGAGGCCTCGTAGAGGAGTGTCCTTCCATCACCGAAGATGCTCCTTCACGGTTCCTGAAGGTGTCATAGTTGGAAGGTGGACGCACAGTCTTGTTGTCGTTGGCAGACATAGCTAAGTATCTGGCTCTGATACCAAATGTAATGCCCTACAAGCTACTGCACAAGTACTAGAGGGGGGTGAATAGTACTTTAAAAATAACAGGGAGTATAATTCCAAATTATTGTGCAAACAACTACCAAAACAATTTGCGGAAGCTTAAATTGAATGACAACAACAAAATTAACAATGCAAACAAATGATGTTAATGGGTTCGGATCCACCCAAGTCTCCCCGACTTGTTCCCGGTGATCCTACGTCCCAACCACCCGGATCCCCTCCGGATACTTAGGTTAGAAACCCTAACCCAAGATTTCCACTATGAATATCTTGTGAAAAACCTTCACAAGATCAAATCATACAACTATGGCAATAGTGAATCCCACAACCCGGGATCCCAACCTTCTCTCACAACCGAGAGAATCAACAAGCAATATAAAAGAGTTTATATTGAAATAAGCAAACTTACCACAAAATCCTATACCTTGAGTTTTTCTTACCAAATAGGTGAAAGGAAGGATTTGAGGAAGATGAAGTCACCAAGTCCTAGCACCAAGGAAATGACCAGCAATAGGTGCCTAGGAGAGATTTGGAGACTTGATTCAAGCTAGAGCTTGAAGGGCTCACCAAGAACAAGCTTCTCTCAATATAGATTCTAGATCTAGAAATGAGAGAGAATGGGTTTCTTGTGAGGAAGAGAGCTTTAGAAATGAGTGAGAATGGCTATCTCTTTCTTTCTCAATGAATCTCTTAATGGCAGGTCTAACCTAGATAGAAATGACCTAGGTTCGTATTTATAGGGTCCCATAAAAAACAAGTTAGGTCAATTCCCAACGGATAGAAATCTGAGAAAACTAGTCGGTCAAAGAACAACCACTGACCGACTAGTTCATCAACTAGTCGGTCAGTCAAACAGCATGGACCGACTAAGTGAGGAACTGAGAAGAAAGAGAAATTCAGACCTAGAAATCTAGTCGGTCCAAGAAGACTTTCTGACCGACTAGTTTCACAACTAGTCGGTCAGTCAGTGAACGTAGACCGACTAAGAGGCATAATGAAATAGTCTGAATACAAATTGACTTAGTCGGTCCAAGAACAAAAGTTGACCGACTAGATTATCAACTAGTCGGTCACCAAACGTTCTTAGACCGACTAACGATAAACAGTAGCTTAGGAGAAATTTAGTATGAACAGTAAGTCACAACTAGTCGGTCAAAGAAGCATCACTGACCGACTAGTTCACAAACTAGTCGGTCGGTGAGTCAACGTAGACCGACTAACTGTAAACATTAAAGTCCAAGAAATTAAGGAATCAAACTAGTCGGTCCAAGAAGAGTTGCTGACCGACTAGATCACCATCTAGTCAGTCAGTACTTCTTCTTGTACCAACTAACATGCACAAACAAGTCCGAATCGAAGCGCGACGCTTCGAGGAAGTTAGAATGAACTTGTACTAAGATCCTAGAGCAACGATATGAGCGTTATGAAGTTAGAATCGTAAGATATACTCAAGGCTTAACATTCTATATATCGAAGCTAAAAAGACTATAAATAAAACCTTAAAGAATGGTCTTCGAGAGCTTCGATTAATTCTTCATGACTTCCAAAACGGCGCAAGAGCTTCAACGAAGCTTTAGGCATGAATACGTGCTTTGAGAAGTCTTGAGATGTCGCTTTGAATGTTCTCGTGATTTTTGCGACGATCTCCAATACTGCGCTCACAAATTGTTAGTTCATGAATTATTTATGTTTGCTCATCATCCAAAACCAAATCCGAGGAGTCCAATATTCAACAATCTAGACATTTTTTATTTTGCCTTCAGATTTCTTATGTATTTTTTGTAACTTCAGATATAATTTTTGAGAGAAAGAGATAAATATATATACACACACACATACATATTTGTGACTCTGTAATCTTTGTATTGGAGTACATACATTATTTCTTTTATCAGTCATCCGTAATTTCCTAGCATTCACAGTGGCCTGTGTGATTTATTATATCATATCACCTTTACACTGTGTAGTATTTCGAGTAAGGGGTCAAATCCTCGGGTCTAAATACTGTCGCGGCCTTGTCACCTTCCGTTCACTGCATACGCCTTGGAAAGTTTCGTATTTTTGGGTAATTTGGAGAACATGACATGACAATATGCATGTCCAATTAATGCGCCGGTGTCTGGTGCTGGGGCTGGGGAGGGCGGAGGCAGATGGGGAGGGGACTGGGGAGGACAAGTTTTAGGGGGGTCGACCGACGAGAAGCTGGGGATCGGGGGAGGGTGGTGGAGGCAGTAAGGAGGTGGGTAGTGGCTGATGTTAATTAAAAGGGATGTTAATTAAAAATGAATTTTAATTAAATAAATATTTATTTTTTTTAATGATGGTTAGTGTTTTTGCTAAGAAGTCTGTGAAGAAGAAGAAGAAAAAGTAGAGAGAAGAGTTGTGAAGTCTGTGAACGAAGAAAAAAAAGGTATTTTGGGGTTTTTAAAAAGGATTTAATTGGTATTTTTATAAAAATTAAGCGGTCTGTGAACTGAGCAAAAGGTCGGTTCATATATCAATTCCCAATTACTTCTTACACATGGGATTTAAAAAAATTGCAGTGAAATAGCCAAATTTTCGCTACCTCAATAACTAAGACGCTGAGTCGGCACCGACTGGACGATTATTCATTTGGCCAGGGTTGTTAAAACGAACCAAATCACGAGTTGTGCCAGTGAGGTTAGGCCGGGGTTGGCGACCCCGGCCAATGCCACCAATAATGCACGACGCCAAAAATGCATTTCTGCAGCTTCGTTTTCTCATTTTGGAAAGCATGTCCCTCGTCGGTTACTAATTGACAAGGCCAAAAAGGTTAAAAGAGGTGGGAGCTTTGTTGTTTTCTCTTCATGCAGACATATGTTTGTCACTGCTATTGGGTTGCTATCTATCTCCTGCCTCTTTTAACTGCATTTCCTTTTTATCTCTCTCTCTCTCTCTCTCTCTCTCTCTCTCTCTCTCTCTCTCTCTCTCTCTCTCTCTGGGGTTGGGATCTTGGTTGGGTTTTGTGCTTTATTTGTGTTGATACATGGGTTTGGCCACGAAGCACAGAGATATATTATACTTGAAAAGTGAAGCCCACTCAAAGTGGTATGTATCTGCCCGATTTACCAAAGGCCCACTGAAGGAGGTGACTTATTATTGAGTCAAGGGGCCAGCTCACTTGCCCATTGGGTCTCGTGGAATTGGTTAGTAATGGCGGAATAAATGGGCTTCTGTTATCTAAATTCCTGGGGAGAATCTCGCCGTGATGAATGAGAAGTTGTTACATACTGGAAAAGGAAATCATCACTATAAATAAAGCAGAGATAACGAGGAAAGGGTTCATACTCGGGAGGTACAGAATACTAAACACTTAGTCTATTCTTTTCTCTATTTTGCACATCTATATTTCTTCCTCCAAAAGCTCGGCGAGACAAGATCAAGTCGATCTCCCTCAGGTCGATTTTGATTTCCTCTGGCCAACTTAAGTCAATACTAACTTAAGCATTAGAGGGGATTTGGATCGGAATCCAGATCCGACCCCGTGACAATGTTCTGTGTTGCAGATAGCTCAAAGGTTGTTCTCGCAAGTAGCCCGAAGGGTCTTTCAGAACGACCCAAGGTTCGGTCATGCCTCATCCAAAATGATTAGAGTTGGTTCGAGCTTCTACCTAGTAGCTCGAGCTTGGATCTCTTTGACCCGAGTTACAATCACGGCAGGTCCCTCTCAACAACTGACGAGGGTCCACCTCATCGGAGGTATCTGAGTCAGAAAACCTTACTATTGGCCAGAACCCATTCGTCAACAATTTGACACGTGAAAGACAACCTTCAGAGTTTTTAGATACAATGCTCAGTGGCTGTGGTCAAAATTTAGCTTGCAAATCAGAATGATGCAAATTTAAGATACAGTGCTCAACATGGGTGTGCTTCTTATTATCTTCCAAAAATTACAGAATGTTGAATTTTATTACAGGAGATGCATTGTACAGAATGTTTAATTCTACAAAGTGTTTTCTAAAGATGCATTTGGCACACACGCTTGCAAATTGTAGCGCCCCACACACATTGGCCAGGGTTGGCAAGCCGGCCAATTGACTTTGGAGCCACAAGTGGTAACCGCAGTTTGGTTCTGGTTCCGAACCACTGGTGAACTGCCAGTTCCGAACCATCAGTTTAGGTTCCGGTTTCAGAACCGAAAATGAAGCAGTTCGGTTCCGGTTCTGGTTTCAGTTCTAGACCGGTTTTGGTTCTCGTTCCGGTTTGGGGCCAGTTCTGGTTCGGTTTTGGTGAAAATATATATGAAAAGTAAACAAAATTTAAAGGTAATAACTTTAAAAAGAAATATAGTTTGTTATTAATCAACTTAATGCAACTTACATATAAGAGAATTGAGAATGTGAAAAATAAAAATAAATAAATAATTGGGCTTGGACTTAATATATTATCATTATTAAGTTGCTTACATATCCTCTAAATAAAAAGGTTTAGAAGAATTGAAGCCCACGTAATTCTCTTACATTTTACATTAGTCCCTGGCATTGGTGCCTTCCATTTCTGTACCCTCTTCAAAGATGTCGTAAGTGATTTAATGCTTCATTTCTTGTTGTCTTTGGGCTGCCTTTGTCCAATTACCAATTCAAACTTGAGCTTCAATTGAATACAGACTCAGACAAGAGCGCATTTCATCTAATATGTTTCCGTTGGTGTTTTGATGTGTTTTCTCACTACAGGTTGATAGTCTGGAGGCCCGGAGGTCGTCGTTGTCATGTGAGATGGAGACGGCCTTTGAAGTCGATTGGACGAACGTTCACTTGATCAGGAAGGCACAAATCCATGCCTTGGTGCACCGAAGGGTAGCCTCATCAGGATGACAACCTCCAAGATCGGTCGGACGAATGTGCTCTGGCACGATGGCATTCAGATCCTAGCGATGGGACACAGAAGGAAAGCTTCGGTGGCGGTGACGTCTCCTTCGATCTGCAAAATGAAGAACTCATCAGGGGAGCGGACTTTGGTTCTAACCAATTCCCCTCCGATGCCTAAGTCAGATCAAGTCTGAATGATGCTCGGTGGGATGGAGCTTGGTTCACAGAGCGACCAAGTGCGAATCCTCGAGCCGAGCTATGGAGGAAAAATGTGTAAGGTGGAAGAAGGTGTGAGGAAGTGGTATAGTGATACCTTCGTTTTAGATCACGGAGATCGGGGCCCCTTGAGATGATGCCTCCCCCCTCTCTATATAGGCGAGTCATCCCCCTCATTGTAATAGGCCATGATGAGACTTTATGGCCATCATTCATGGGGACGTGATAATTCGAAAATGTTGACCCCTTAATGGTGCCCATTTGATAAGGGGACGAATGCCATGAAGGTGGGCCATCATTGCTCGAGTGATGGTATTGAGTGGTTACCATAACTGGTGAGTGCTCCCTCGATTTGGGGAGCGATTTCCTTCACTATAAAAAGTGGGCAGTCTTTTGGGCCTTCGTCTTGGGTGGAGAAGTGCGACCCACCCGTGAGGTCCTTGGGCCAGAGCCCAAGGCCGTAGCAGGTTGGTTGACTAGTCGTGGTTGACTTGGCTCCTCTGGGCCTGGTCAAAATGGTTGTATCAATTTCCCCCATCTTCCGAGCTATACCATTGTCGAGGTTGAGGTCAGGAGATGTAGTATATATGGGAGGAGTGGCTCCTTTTGTAAAATTGGTTCGACTTGCAGAGTCGGCTGGCAACAGTAATTGGTCGGTCCGAGATTCGACCTGTTGCGATGGGAGTGGCCCTTCGACTTATGGTTGATGAATGAGTGGGTCAGCCAGCTGGGGGAGTGGCCCCTCGACTTACGGCCGACGAGGAGATGTCAGCCTGCTGGGGGAGTGGCCCCAACCTTACGGCAAACTGGACGTGTCGGTCTAATGGGGGAGTTGCCCCAGCCTTACGGCAAACCGGACGAGTCGGCCTGCTTGGGTAGTTGCCCCAAGCCTTATGGTAAATCGGACGGGTCGGCCTGCAGGGGGATTTGCCCATAGCCTTACGGTCAATAGGTTGGTCAGCATGCTGGGGGATTTGCCCCCAGGCTTATGGTCGACGGGTGGTCGGGCTGTTGGGGGAGTTGCCCCCAGTCTTACGGTCGATAGGTTGATTAGCCTGCTTGGGGTTTCCCCAGACTTACGACCTATCAAGTGATCGTCCTGCAGGATGAGTTGCCCCAGCCTTATGGTCAATGTGGTCGGTCTACTGGGGGAGTTGCCCCGACCTTATGATCGACGGGTCGATTGGTCTGCTTGGGGAGCTATCCCCAGTCTTACAGACGATCGAGGGATCGACCCGCTAGGGGAGTTTTCCCCAGCCTTACGGTCGATGTGGTCGGTCTATGGGGGGGTTTCCCCAGCCTTACGATCGACGGGTCGATTGGCCTGCTGGGGGAGTTTCCCCAGCCTTACGATCGACGGGTCGATTGGCCTGCTGGGGGAGCTATCCCCAGTCTTACAATCAATCGAGTGATCAGCCTACTGGAGGAGTTGCCCTCAGCCTTACGGTCGATGTGGTCAGTCTGCTGTGGGAGTTGCCCCACGCCTTACGATGGACATGTCGATAGGCCTGCTGGAGAGCTACCCTCAGTCTTACAATCGATCAAGTGATCGGCCTGCTGGGGGAGTTGCCCCCAGCCTTACGGTCGATCGAGTGATCGGTGTACTGGGGGAGTTGTCCCTAGCCTTACAGTTGATCGAATGATCGGCCTACTGGGGGAGTTGCCTCCAGCCTTACAACCGATCTGAGTTTGGTCGACCTGCTGGAGGAGTTGCCCCAGCCTTATGCCAAACCGATGGGTCTATTGGGGGTTTCAAGGACCCTTAGGGCATAAACTATGCCCATCCTATGTCGGACGGACATTAGAATTAAAAGAAGCAGCAGAAACATTATTAAACTCTTTAATTATTCACTACCCTAAGGAAGCATGCACCCTAGCCAGGATAAACTACTAACTCGGTTTGGGTCTGACCAACCCGAATAGAGATCTAACTACTGCAAAAATATGATAAGCATAAAAGAAACCGACTTACCCGAAACTTTGCTTGCACCGGCAAAGTGTTCCGAACCGTTTCCTGCACTGCACCCCGAGCTGAGCTGCTTCCCGAGCCGTACTGCACTGTGCCTCGCCCCAAGCTGAACCGCTTCTCGAGCTACACCGTGCCTCTGAGCCAATCACTCGAGAAGAAGATTTCACTTGAGTAGATCCATGTCAGAGACTTCTGGATCAGATCCAAACCTCCTCGCTGTCTTGCTACGACCAGATTAGAGGATAGGAAGAATTAAGAGGAGGAGTAAATTTAAGTCGTCGATCGAGCGTGCTGAAAAATTTGGAGCTTCTCGAACCGGTGACTTGGTGCACTTTTCAATAAGGAGGCTGACCCATATTTATACAGGGAGCCGGCCCCTCCTCTCTTGCTACGAGCAATGTGGGACAAATAAAGGGGAAATAGGAATTGATTTCATTAGAAGTCCAAACTTCTAAAATCAATCATAAATCCATTTCTGAGTTTCGTCTTTGAAATGACCTATCAAATAGAAGAGCTCGAGACAACGATCACATAGAAAAAAACGGTGTCCAATTTCGATATCATTTGATCCCTCAAATGTCGAAAATAGGCATTGAAATCTCGTTTTTGCAAAACACAGCTAAAGGATTACGCCTCTAAAGGCGATGGATCATATTGCACCACATGACGCGATCTGCGCATGCCACGTGGCACGATCTGCATGTGCCACATGGCGCGCGTGTGCACAGGAAACCCCGCCCGCACAAAATGAGTGCGGGCCCCACCCGCACGCGGGTTCAGTCGCGTGCTATGCACGCGGGTTTCCCCCGTGGGTCCGACCTGCTTAAGCGGGTCCAACCCGCTACCTCTTGGGAGATCTGACCCGCCAGGTGCGGGTCAGACCCGCAAGCCCACTAAGGGCCTTTCTTTGCCGTTTTTGAGTTTCTGGGCTTTTTTGAGCTCCGATTCGAACGCGGTTTCTTCCTCTGGATTTCTCCGGAAGTCCCCTTAGTTCTCATGTGACTTTGTCAATTTAATACCAAGTATTAATTTTTCCCAAATGCTAAAATATTTAGCTTTAAGTTCATAACTCACTTGTGAGCCAAATTTCTCCATTGCATCAAATGCATTCCTTTTAACATTCTTCCTATTACTAAGACGTGAATACTACTCAGTGTGAGTCCCTACAGCCTGACCCTACTACAAGTTGGGATTCAAAATCCCTAGATGACAGTAACCACGAGCAGCAGGTGTCGTCCCTGTTTTGGTATCATAATTACGTGATTGACTGTCGACAAAAGTATTACCGGGATCACTCTGACTGTGTCTGTGACGAATACCACAGTTTTAGTCCCTTCGTCTTAACTATGTCATGTGTATAGCCTAGGGTATGGTATGTTGTCAACCCCACTAGCCAGCACTTGTCAGTATCCATCGGTCTCTTGTACATACATGTTATCCATCTTATAACATGCCTTGGCCAAGGTTTTTCCGAGAGCCGTACTGAGCCTGCGACACTAACTTCCTATTAAAAAAAGAGATGAATCCTCTCTTGATCATTACTCACCTCGTAAGCTTCAAGTGTCACCCAGCCTAAGATCTTTCAGCAGGCCTTGCCTCGAAGCTAGATCATAAACCTAAGTGACACTGTTCATGCACAGCTTCGTACAATGATCTCAAGTCCAAAGGACTTACTTGCCTATCATTACTTAGAGTTACTAATGACAGTTAGTTAATTTTTAACCATTTGATAACTCTTTGCTTAGGTTGTTCAGTGGACTCATTCTCTAATGAGCACCTGTGTCTTGTCTCCGACTTCACCAAGTCACATGATTATGAGACCAACAAGACAAAGACACAATGGTCTGTCCGATATGTCGATATCCTTATCTCGACGTAGCTATGACCACGAACGCTTTAAGACTCAGGCTCCTATCGGTCAGACATTTCTCATAACTGCGATCTCTATCTCGAAACATGTATGACCTTACTATGAGTCTAAGGAAATTATCTAAGCAATATATAAATAGAAAATTACTCAGACAATTTGTACCAGAAAGTATACTTTCATTTATGAACAAGATGTTTTACATAGATAAATAGCCTCGACGGCATACATCTCTCTACATCTCCCACTTGCACTCATGGCCATTTATCTTGGTATCTCATACCACATTTACACACTAGTCTCTCCAGACGATCGCGTGCCAGCGCCTTCGTGAATGGATCTGCTAAGTTGTCTTCTGAGCAGACTCTAAGAAGTTCTATATCTTTCCTCTTCTCAATATCCCGTATCAAGTGATACTTCCGAAGAATGTGTCTGGATCTCTTGTGGAATCTTGGTTCTTGAACGAGACTGATGGTTACATTGTTATCGTAATACAGTGGTATTGGATTCTCAATTGTAGGCAACATCCCTAACTGGTTTAAGAACTTCCTCATCCAGACCGCTTCCTTTGCCGCATCATTGGCCGCTATGTACTGAGCCTCCATTGTGGAGTCTGCAACAGTGTCTTGCTTGGAACTTCTCCAACTGACTGCTCCTCCCTTGAAAGTAAAAACATATCCAGAGATCGATTTGTTATCATGTATATCACTCTGAAAGCTGAAATCTGTGAAGCCTTCAACCTTGAGCTCTTCACTTCCGTAAATCAAGACCAAGTCTTTAGTCCTTCGCAAGTACTTAATAATTGTCTTGACGGCTTTCCAGCGTTCTTCTCCAGGGTTAGATTGATATCAACTTACTGCACCTAGTGCATAAGCGACATCAAGTCTGGTACATATCATGGAATACATGATAGATCCTACAGCTGAAGCATATGATATCTTATTCATGCATTCCCTTTCCAAGTCAGTTTTTGGAGACATCATCTTGGAAAGGTTTATTCCATGATTGGCTGGTAAAAGACCACACTTACTATTTTCCATACTAAACTGTTTTAGCATGGTGTCAATGTACCTAGCTTGGGTTAGACCTAGCATCCGTTTGGATCTATCTCTATAGATCTTTACACTTAGTATGTTGGATTCTTCTCCCAAGTATTTTATGGAGAAGTTAGTTGATAGACATTCCTTTATAGAATTTAACATCCCTATGTTATTGCCTATTATAAGAATATCATCTACGTATAGTACATGGATGACTAAAGAAATTTCACTGATTTTCTTATAAATACATGGATCATCCTCATTTCTGACAAAACCAAACTATTTGACTATTTTGTCAAAATGGATGTTCTAGCTTCTTGATGCCTGCTTAAGCCCGTAGCTGGACCTATGCAGTCTACACGCTTTTCCTTTACTCCCACTCTCTTCGAAACCTTCTGGCTGAGTCATGTAAATCTGGTCCTTTAAATCACCATTTAGAAAGGCAGTCTTTACATCCATTTGCCAGATTTCATAGTCATAATGGACAGCAATAGCGAGTACGATCCGGATAAACTTGTGCATGGCGACTGGCGAGAAAGTTTCGTTATAATCTATTCCTAGAATCTGACGATAACCTTTCGCAACCAACCTAGCCTAGTACGTTTCTATCTTTCCATCTGCACCAATCTTCTTCTTGAAGATCCATTTGCACCCAATGGGAACACTTCCCTTGGGCACTTTCTCTATGGTCTATACCTCATTTACGTGCATGGAATCTATTTCAGATCTCATTTCATCTAGCTATTTATTAGAGTCTGTACTCTTAATGGCATCTTGGAAGTTAATAGGATCATCATCTAATATGATGCCATCCTCAACCCCTCCGTCTACGAGAGAATCGTAGTACCTATCAAGGACTCGAGGAATCCTATCAGACCTCCTAACGACTGGTTAGGAGACATCAGGTTCTGATTCTCCCACTGGTTTCGACCCAGGTTCATGTGTTAATTCTCCTTCCGAACATTCATCCAGATCAATTACCTTGCCAATTGATTCCTTCACAAGGAACTCCTTTTCTAAAAAGGTGGCATGTCTAGAGACAACAATCTTTTGTTGCTCTGGATGGTAAAAGATGTACCCTAACGAATGTCTCGGGTACCCAATGAATTTACACAGAATAGATCTATCTTCCAGTTTGTCTGGATTATGCTTTTTGACATATGCAGGACAACCCCACACCCATAAATGATTAAGGCTGGGTTTCTTGCCAGTCCATATCTGATATGGTGTCATCGACACAGACCTTGATGGAACATTGTTGAGAATATATATAGCAGTTTCTAGGGCGTAACCCCAGAGGAAAGTTGTCAACTCAGCTTAACTTATCATGGATCTCACCATGTCTAACAAAGTGTGGTTCCTACTCTCTGACACACCGTTATGTTGAGGTGTGTAAGGAGGCGTGACATGAGAGAGAATCCCATTCTCTTTTAAATAAGTAAGGAATACATGGCTCAAGTATTCTCCTCCTCGATCAGATCGAATGATCTTAATACTTTTTCCAGACTGTTTTTCAACTTCGTTGCGGTACACTTTGAATCGCTCAAAGGTTTCAGACTTGTGTTTCATCAAGAACACATGTCCAAAACTAGAGTGATCATTAGTAAATGTAATGAAATATGAAAATCCTCCTTTGGTTAATGTAGACATGGGTCCATATACATCAGAATGTACCAGACCCAAGAGTTCAATAACTCTCTTTCCTTGTCTTACAAAAGGAGTTTTGGCCATTTTACCTTTGAGGCAAGACTCGCAGGTGTCGAATGACTCATAATTCCAGAGGCCCAAGAGCCCCTCTTTATGTAACTTGCTAAGTCTCTTCTCTCCGATATAGCTAGTCTACAGTGCCAAAGATAGGTTTCATTAAAACTAGATTCATTATGTTTTCGTGTATTAACATTTAATACAACTTCATTACTCAAAGTGTATACACCATTGTTTAGTGTCCCAAAACATAGCAACTTACCATCAAAAAGAATGTTCATAACATTTCCGTTGATAACAAAATTATAACCTTCTCTAGCCAAAGCCGAGATGGAGATAATATTACATAGGAAATTTGGGATATAGTAACATTGCTTCAAAAGCAAGTCAGCTCCACTAGCCAATGTGTGTTTTAGATCTCCCATGGCAAAAACATCAACATTTGCTGCGTTGCCGACTTGGAGAACGACTTCATTCTTTTCGATCATTCTATTAATTTTCATTCCATGTAACTGATTACAGATGTGAGAGCCTGCACCGGTATCTAATACCCATGCATTAGAATTCACGAAAAGAATTACACTTTGAATGACCTTTACAAAAGTTGAGGCATCAATATGTGCTTTCTTCTTTTGTTCCCGTACTGCTATTGTTTCCCTTAACCAGTCATTATTATTATTACCAGTTGATTTATTTTTATCTTGGATATATTTAATTTTACTCATCATGCTGCAAAGAATAGAACTCCAATAGTTAGCATGCGTTCATTAATATTTTAAATATAATTAGATTGGTTTTTATCCAATTATATCCTCCCACTATTTTAAAGATTACTTAAAGCCATAACATAATTAAAATTTTAGTGGGAGAGGAATCTAAGTTCAAGTGGTCGTTTTGTAGAAAAAACATCTTTTGATTTAAAAGAAGATTTATGCATTTTACCTTGTTGACATGCATCACAAAATTGTGTGTAATTAAAAGATATATTTGGCATTCCTGAAACTAACTTGTGTTTTGAAATACGTGCCAAATGTTTGAAATTAGTGTGACTAAAATCATACATAATGTATGCATTCTTTTCAAAAAAAAGTTTAAAATCTTTATCACATTACTGAAATATAGATAAAAGATTATGTTTCAAACTGTCAACGAGGAGCACGTTTTCAATGTTGGCTTATCAGGATAACCAACTATTCCAATGCCAATAAATTTACCTTTGTTGTTATCTCCAAAGGTAACTGTGCAACCATCTTTGTATTGCATGGTTGATAGAAGTTTGATATTCCCAGTCATGTGTTTGGAACATCCAATATCTAGTATCCATCTTTCTTTTATGAAAACTTGAAAGTTCAAGTGGTCTTTTGTAGAAATAACATCTTTTGATTTAAAAGAAGATTTACACATTTTACCTTGTTGACATGCATCACAAATTGTGTGTGATTAAAAGATATATTTGGCATTCCTGAAACTAACTTGTGTTTTGAAATACGTGCCAAATGTTTGAAAATAGTGTGACTAAAATCTGTTGGATCATGTGGATGGCAAACAACACTAGAAGGGGGGATTGAATAGTGTTGTTCAAATAATAAATCTTTTTCGTTCGTTGATTAGCACAATTATAATCCTTCTAATGTTGCCTAAGAAACCAAGTAGAGTGATCTACGCTTGGTTCTTAATCAACAAGTTAATCTTATTGTCAATGTTAATCAGAGAGATAACATAAGAGGTAGTCGACTCCCTATGAATGGTAGTCGACTCCCAAAGAGTTTTCAGCCAAAACTCTGCTGAAAGCTAATAAGATTACAAGAAGATATCTTTATACAAATAAGTATTGATCTTTACACAGCGAATATAAACAAAAGAATTATCTTGCAATTATATGAACAAGTAAAAACATTCGTAGAAGATTGCAAACGCAAACACAGAGATTTTTATCTTGGTTTGCCGCAACTTGGGTACGTCCAGTCCTCGACCAATCCGGTACGAGATTTCCACTATTGCCTTAGCAATACAAATACATAACTTCACTCGTTAGGATTTACCAAACACCTAGCCTTAAGCAGGATTTCCGACCACCTAGACTTGTCTAGGATTTCATGTCCCTTACAACAAAGGGAATCCACAAATAAAAACAAGTTTCCAACTCACCACAAAAGTTAGTGGAGTTTGGATTACACCAAGAATTCTATAGCCAAAGTAAAATATAACAAGTGTATTACGTGGCTAAAAAAGATTTCAAACCGATCTTTAGATCATACAAAGATATAGAATGATTCTTTGTGATCTAGATCATTTGTTTTCAAAAATCCTTTCAATAGATGAAAATAAAGAACACATATTTTGAAAAACGATTTTTAATAGCCAAATAAAATTTGATCTCAAAAAAAATAATAACTTTGAAAAAAATTAGGAGATCAGAAATTAAAACAGATTTGGCTAAAAAAATAACGAGAGCAGAATGAATAAGAGATCTGAGAATTTTAGCACAAGAGAGATTTTTGAATTGATACTAATGTAGTTAAAAAGATCTCATAGAGTCCTCTATTTATAGTGATAAGAGAGGATTCAAATTTCAAATGAGGTTTGACTTTCGTCCCAAAATTTAAGGATTGATGAGAGAAATCAGGAAGTCAAATCGTTGAAATTCATCAGCTGGTAGTCGACTCCCTAAGAGTGGTAGTTGACTCCCAGAGTGTTTCATTGGAAAATTTGCTTCCAGCTGGTAGTCGACTCCCTCCTTTGGTAGTCGACTCCCAGAGCAATTTCTTCTGAAACTTAGCTAGCTAAGAGTGCAGTCAACTCCTAGGTGTAATTGAGACTGACTACTAGGATATGAAAAAGCTAGCAATTGCTCTCAAGAGTTTAAAAAGATTTTAAAACATTTAAGACATTTATTTTCGAAATCATTTATGTGAGTGTGCTATATCTACTTTGGCTTTAACATAATCCAAAGAACTCACACACACTACACTAAGACAAGACCTTCGAAAAGCTGATCTTGTATATGCTTGCTTCTCCTGAATTTGAGTTCCTTCTTCGTTTAAGTTTGAGCACGAACTTCATCTTGTGCTTGATGTGGAACTAGCAAATTCGTCTTCGTCTCGTGTGTGGTTGAGCTTCTTTGGAGTATGTATAAAGTCACTGTTTGTTGTATAACATGCACACTTGTAGTCTAGTTAGTACACTTAACATCATTGGGTGTGCTCATCATCAAAACCACTTAGGGGTGAGATTCGATTTCCCATCACTCTCCACCTTTTTGATGATGACACCCAAATGAAAAATGAAGTATATTGAATGAATATTGACTTAATGAATTACCTTAAGATAACTTACTCCCATAGCTTAGATGCGGTACTCCCCCTGCATCAAAGCCGATTAGTACAATAATATTCATTCACCTTTTTTAATATTCATTCACATTTTTGCATTTCACCACCTTTCTCCCCCTTGTCATCAATCAAAAAGATGACATATAATATTTCACCAAGAATCAACCAAGCTTTATCATCAATAAAAATTTGAGAGACGATATAATATGATAAAAGCCTACATAACACAATAAAAATCGGAGAGAAAATTTAAGGTACTTTAAGATTCTTCTGCAAAATAGCGTTAATAGATGATGATATAATACGATGAAAGCATGTTTTAGAGTAACATATCCTACCATAAGCATAAACATATCAAACTAAAAAACATGAGTAATTAGTTCAAAACATCGCATCACAGTAAAGTTATTACAGACCATAGTTTGTAAAAGAGCCATTGTTTTTAGAAAACGAAATGAATTAGTTTAAGAAGCTCCTCCATTCTTCTTCAATTCCTTGATCTCGCCAAGGATCAACTTCAGAGTTTCCTCTGTTATTTTGTTGCTGCTCGCCACAAAGTCTTTCAGATCATCCACCTTTTTGTTGAGGACTTCAAATCCTTTTTCTTGAGAAATCTTCAATTTTCCAATCTTCTTCAAAAGCATATCTTGAAGCTCAACAATGTATGCCGGTGGTTCTTCTTCTTCTCCTTCTTCACCATCATTCTCTTCCTCTTCTTCATCGGTATCAATAAGAAGTGGTTCTTTACCTTTCTTCTTTGAGGATGATGATCCTCCTCCAGCAGCGAGCCTTTCCTCTGGAATATTCAGGTCGAGATCTTTATGAAGATTCATTCGGCCAAGAGAATGTACATCAAAGATGCGATCCGGTTCCAGAATTTCGGTTTCATTATCCAAAGATATATTATATCCAATAAACAAGATGGTGAGATAATGACCATGGGCTAAGGTAGATGAAGGCTATCATAAGAAGCAGATGCAAGGATGGAGTCCATTATGACTTTGGCCCAATTTACACGAATGTTTCCTAGCATGGCGTAAATGCACTTAGCTTGCTTCTCACATAACATAGAATGGCTTCCAGATTTCTGGTAATATTATATGATAATATATTTGTTAGGATTCTTCCTGGATAGCAAAGATCGCTATATGGTAGTTTTGTTTGGAAGTATCTTCCAGGTAAATACATTTTCTCCAGAATATTCTCATCAACCATCTCTTTGTTATCTAATAACATAACAGTGTAAGTGATTCCTAAAGCTTTTCCTAGAGATTTCACAGTTATAGCAAGTTTGGAGTCTAGGACTTTAGTGATAAAGCTACACTTTGCAAGATCATAGTTCATGTTGGCATAGAAAAGATGCACAAGCCTAGGATAGCACAGATAGATATTTTCAGAGGAAAAAAAGGTTGGTCAAGTTTTGAAATTCCAAGATACTATCAATGCCATAGTTTTCAAGATGGTCAATTTTTACAAACTTCTCATGAAGGATTTGCTTATTGGAAATTTTGACAAAATGCTCAAAGGTGGTTGTTCTAAAATGATATGGTTTGATGATTTCCTTTTCAGTGAGAGATTCATTTGTAACCTTCCTCTTCTTTGATATCAATTTCTTGAAAGGCATCTAAATAAAATAAGATTGATTTACAAGATTAGATATGCAAGAATAACAAGAAGTAAATAAAGTGAAAGTTGATAAGAGAAGATTAGAGATAATTTTACCTTAGTGATTTTTCTTGGGAGGATGATGAGAGGAGATGAAGACCCAAGAGACCTCAAAGTGCTAAAAAAATTTCAAAGAGAGGTGAAAGAGGGGTAGTCGGCTACCTAGGGTTTTCACCTTGGGGGATTTTTATTTCTTGAGGTGAAAAGAGATGATGAATAGAAGCCTTTAGATCAAACAATGAAGGGTTGAGATCAAAATTTCTTATTGGGTTTAAGTTACCTTTGGGTTTTAAACCCGTTTGACTCAATGCAACCTAAAAGAAGTTAGAAAAAAGATCAAAACACAAACCCAGAAATCCACACATCACTCTGGTTGTGGACTCCCTGATGGTGGTAGTCGACTCCCTGCTGGGCTAAGTTGTTTTCTCATCCCAAGGGATTTTGGTCCAATGGTGAGTGTGTATCTATTGAAAATCTACTCTATGATGATGAGATAAACATTTATAAGCATATAAATAAAATTAACAATCATTTAATCATCCAAACAAATTTAAATTTAGCGAAGCAATCTGCTTTTGTCGTAAAGCGTTTTGGTGCTGATCTTGTTCTTCCTCCATGATTTTATTTTACAGTACCTGAAAATATAAACGTTTGTGGTACTCTTTATATATTGAGTCCAAGAGGTTAGTCTTTAGGAAACCAAACCCAATAAGGTTTAGTTCCTTCATTAGAAATATATCGATAATTCTTATTTAAATGAACATTACGAACAAAATCAGTTGCGTACCTTTCTTGCTTTTGATCGGTCAAGTTCTTTGGTATCCAGATGCTCAGAAAATTTTGATTAGTATGATGCATCCTAATGTGCTTGACCCTTTTTTTGGTATGATTAGAATCATATCCAAGTCTAGTTTTGCTAGATGAAGCTTTTTGGTTATTTATTAAACTATCTAGCTTCCATTTTCCTTTATTGAAATTTTCAATAATCTTCATCGTAGAGTCGTATTTTTCTTTGGCGGATACAAGAAGATTACTCAAACTTTCAATTTTCTCATTCATAGAAGAAATGTCTTTTTCTAAAGAGTTATTCTTTTCTTTTAGAATGATATTTTCTTTATTAGTCTCTTCCTTTTCTTTAACTTCTTTCTTAACTATTTTAAGAGTTTTCTTGTGTTCTTTTATGAGCTTTTCATGCATTTTGCATAGCTCCTTATATGCTCCCATATAGTCCATGTCTTCATCATCACTTGATGATGAATCACTATCACTAGATGAATCATGATGCGAGCTTACCTTAGAGAATGTGGAAGCCATGAAGCACATGTATGATGTTTCTCTTCTTTCATCGTTGTCGTCTGCTGAGGATTCATCGGACGAAGAAACATCGCTCTGATCGAAAGCTGCGTAAGCTTCCTTCTTTGGTCGTCGGAATCTGTTTCTTCCATTGTTTATTCTTTCATTGCTTTCTCGGTTCTTTCCACGATCTCTGGAATCACGGTTGTTCTTTTCCAATGGACAATCTCTTTTGACGTGTCCTGGTTTATTGCAACCAAAACAAATAATATCGTTAGTAGGTCGAAAAGAACGTTTACCATACTTACTTGTAATGAACTATTTAAAATTCTTTTAGATGAAAGCAATATGGTCTTCTTTGTCAGTGTAGTCAGAATCTTCTTCTTAAGCTTTGAAAGCAAGATTCTTCTTCTTTAGTTTTTTCTTTGATCTTCTTGTCTTCTTCAAGTTCAATCTCATACGCCATGAGATTTCCTATCAGCTCTTCGATGGTAAGATCCTTCACGTTGTGTGCGTCTCGAATGGTTGTTTTCTTTCCTTTCCATTCGAGTCGGAGAGATCTCAATATCTTCATCCCCTGCTCGTATTCAGAGAGTTTCTTTCCTAAACTACGAGCTCATTTGTGATGTTAGAAAAACGAGTATTCACATCGGTGATACTCTCACCTTCTTCCATTTTGAAAGATTCAAACTTAGGATGCAAAACATTGATGCGGGACTCCTTTACCTTTTCGATTCCCTCATGACTTACCTGAAGAGTATGCCATATTTGATATGTTATCTTGCATTGAGAGACACGACTGAATTCATTACCTATCACGGCGCAAAATAATGCGTTCATTGCTTTGGCATTGAGATTGGCTTTCTTTTTGTCATCAACAGACCATTTTCCGAACTCAACGTTAGTAGGTGCTATGTATGGTGCTTTGGTGACGGTCCATGCCTCGATATCTAGTGACTCTAGGTGAGTCTTCATAAGGATCTTCCAGCTTGCGTTGTTTGTTCTGTTGAACAATGGTGGTCGCATGATGTTGAGTCCTTCAGAATGAAAGGATGCTGATGCCATTGCTTTTGACCTTGCTCTGATCCCAAGTGTTGGATCTTGTGGATGGAAAACAACATTAGAAGGGGGGTTGAATAGTGTTGTTCAAATAATAAATCTTTTTCGTTCGTTGATTAGCACAATTATAATCCTTCTAATGTTGCCTAAGAAACCAAGTAGAGTGATCTACGCTTGGTTCTTAATCAACAAGTTAATTTTATTAGCAATGTTAATCAGAGAGATAACACAGCAGGTAGTCGACTCCTTATGAATGGTAGTCGACTCCCAGAGAGTTTTCAGCCAAAACTCTGCTGAAAGATAATAAGATTACAAGCAGATATCTTTATTCAAATAAGTATTGATCTTTACACAGTATATAAACAAAAGAATTATCTTGCAATAATATGAATAAGTATAAACAATCGCAGAAGAATGCAAACGCAAACACAGAGATTTTTATCCTGGTTTCCTGCAACTTTTGTACGTCCAGTCCTCGACCAATCCAGTACAAGATTTCCACTATTGCCTTAGCAATACAAATACCTAACCTCACTCATTAGGATTTCACAAACACCTAGCCTTGACCAGGATTTCCGACCACCTAGACTTGTCTAGGATTTCCCGTCCCTTACAACAAAGGGAATCCACAAATAAAAACAAGTTTCCAACTCACCACAAAAGTTAGTGGAGTTTGGATTACACCCAGAATTCTATAGCCAAAGTAAAATATAACAAGTGTATTACGTGGCTAAACAGAATTCAAATCGATCTTTAAATCACACAAAGATATTAAATGATTCTTTGTGATCTAGATCATTTGTTTTCATAAATCCTTTCAATAGATGAAAATGAAGAACACGGATTTTGAAAAACGATTTTTAATAGCCAAATAAAATTTGATCTAAAAATAACGATAACTTTGAAAACGACTAGGAGATCAGAAATTAAAACAGATTTGGCTAAAAAATAACGAGAGTAGAATAGATAAGAGATCTGAGAATTTTAGCACAAGAGAGATTTTTGAATTGATAATAATGTTTTTGTTAAAAAGATCTCATAGAGTCCTCTATTTATAGTGATAAGAGAGGATTCAAATTTCAAATGAGGTTTGACTTTCGTCCCAAAATTTAAGGATGGATGAGAGAAATCAGGAAGTCAAATCGTTGAAATTCGCCAGCTGGTAGTCGACTCCCTAGGAGTGGTAGTCGACTCCTAGAGTGTTTCATTGGAAAATTTGCTTCCAGCTGGTAGTCGACTCCCTCCTTTGGTAGTCGACTCCCAGAGCAATTTCTTCTGAAACTTAGCTAGCAAAGAATGCAGTTAACTCCTAGGTGTAATGGATATTGACTACTAGGATATGAAAAAGCTAGCAATTGCTCTCAAGAGTTTAAAATGATTTTAAAACATTTAAGACATTTATTTTCGAAATCATTTATGTGTGTGTGCTATATCTACTTTGGCTTTAACATAATCCTAAGAACTCACACAACTACATTAAGACAAGACCTTCGGAAAGCTGATCTGGTATATGCTTGCTTCTCCTGAATTTGAGTTCTTTCTTCGTTTAAGTTTGAGCATGAGCTTCATCTTGTACTTGATGTGGAACTAGCAAATTCATCTTCGTCACGTGTGTGGTTGAGCTTCTTTGGAGTATGTGTAAAGTCACTATTCGTCGCATAACCTGCACACTTGTAGTGTAGTTAGTAGTCTTAACATCATTTGGTGTGCTCATCATCAAAACCACTTAGGGATGGGATTCGATTTCCCATCAAAATCATATATAATGTATGCATTCTTTTCAAAAACAATTTTAAAATCTTTATCACATTACTGAAATATAGATAAAAGATTATGTTTCAAACTGTCAACGAGGAGCACGTTTTCGATGTTGGCTTATCAGGATAATCAACTATTCCAATGCCAATAACTTTACCTTTTTTGTTATCTCCAAAGGTAACTGTGCAACCATCTTTGTATTGCATGGTTGATAGAAGTTTGATATTCCCAGTCATATGTTTGGAACATCCAATATCTAGTATCCATCTTTCTATTATGAAAACTTGAAAGATAAACAATAAATACTGGTACCCTTTTATATGGGTTCTTGGGATTAGTCCTTAGGAAGCCAAACCCAAGTAGAATTTGGCTTCTTCAAATAATTTGAAGAACGAATTAAATTTTTAATAAAATTTGAGATATAGAAATCTTTATCATATAAGCACAAATCCTTAGTAATCCAAATAGAATGTGTTGTGGATTTTCTAGAAGATGTTACAAAATTTGTCTTCTTTTGAATAGAAATATTATTCTTTTGCAAAAATTAGAAGAATCAATTTTATTTGCATTAATAAATACATGTTTTTTCTTTTCTAAATTAATAGCATTATCAAAACAATTAGATTTTGGTGTATGTTTATAACCCAAACCATGTCGATGATTTGCAGGATGTTGTACTTAAAGTAACTTGTCGAGATTATCTTTTCCTTCATTAAATTTATTAATATTAGAAGCCATATCATCATATTTTAATTTTAGACATAAAATATCGTTATCTAATACAGAAATACATGATATCATATTATGATTCACAGATCTGAGAATCTCATTTTCATGACTTAACTTAACATTAAGAGAAGACAAAGATTCCTTCTCATTTTTAAGATTATCTAATAATGATGATGAAGAAATTAATTCTTGATTAGTAATAATTAGATCCTTGTGTTGTGCATTAAGCTTTTTAAATCTAATGAATAATTCATTAAAGGCATCTAACAATTCTTCGTTATCTAATTTATTTACATCATCATCATTTTGTGCCATAAAGCACATGGAAGCATTTTCTTCATTTTGTGATTTATTATTATCTCCCTCATCAGAGGATGAAGAATCCCAAGTGACTGCGAGTGCTTTATTCTTTTTGTCAAACTTTCTTTCCTTTTTTGGAATTGTGAAAGTTTCTATCTTTAGGCTTTAAGAGTGGACAATCCTTTTTCATTTGTTCTGGCCTGTTGCAATTAAAACATAAAGTACCATCAGTAGTTTTAGATTTTAAATTCTTATACTTACATCTTCTTAGAAACTTTTTGAAGTATCTAGTAATTAATGCCACATCGTCATTGTCCATGTCTGAGTCCTCGGTGTCAAATGATGCGTTGAAAGCAAGCACTTGCTTCTTTGAGTCTGATTGTTCTTTGCGATCTTAAAGTTGTACTTTGTAGGCCATTAAGTTACCAACAAGACTTTCAACGGTGAGAGTTGACAAGTGATTGTCTTCTTCTATGGCTGTTGTCTTCTTCTCTCATTCTGGTGTTAAGGCACGAAGAATCTTCCTAACTTGTTTACTTTGAGTGTATGTTTTACCAAGAGCAATTAGAGAATTGGTTATACCGGTGAATCTAGTGATCATCTCTCCAATTGTCTCATTCTCCTTCATCTTAAATAACTCAAACCTGTGAACAAGAACAGAAATTTTAGTTTCCTTAGCTTTACTAGTTCCTTCGTGTGTTATCTCGAGTGTATACCAAATATCATATGCTGATTTGGCCTTGGAGACTCGATTGAAATCATTCTTGTTCATGACACAAAATAATGCATTCATCGCCTTTGAATTGTGGGTTGCAGGGATTTGTCATTTGCGGTCCATTAGGCATAACGATCTATAGGCTTCTCGTATTGAGTTTCCAACATATTTCAAAGTTCGTAGTCAATGCTTTGAAGATAGATCGTCCTCCTCTTCTTCCAATATCAGTAGTTGGAATTGTTGAATAATGGAGGTCTTATCGTAGAGTGTCCTTCTGGAAATTGTGATGAAGAAGTTGAGTTGTTCGTCGGATAGGTGTAGGCCATCTTAACCCGACTCTGATACAAGTGTTGGATCTCCTGGCACACCAAATACACTAGGGGTGAATAGTGTATATCACGATGAAATTGCAAAATTAAAAATAACTACAAAATTGCAATAAGAGTGCGGAAGTAAATAAACACAATCCAGAGAATAAACAAACGCAAACACAATGATTTATCCCGGTTCGGGTCCTTGTGATCCTACGTCCAGTCCTCTACCACGTAGAGATTTTTAATCCACTAAAATCCTTGCTCCCCGCAAGCAATCAATATACAAAGATGCCAACACTCTCCGTGTTGCACACTTGTACAATCTCTTCAACAAGAGATTCACCAAATAAAAGAGAAAGTAAAAAATATTATCACATATAGCCTTGATGATGTAGGAATTATATCGCAAGGTATGTGAAGGAATCTCCAAGGTTCTTGATGTGAATTTATGGTAGAACACACTTGAAAATTAGACTTTCTAATGAGGAAAAATTTCTGCAGAGGTACCTCAAAGAAATCTGAAAATCACTCTTCTTTTAGAGTGAGAAAGAACACTTAAGAATATGAGAGAGTGTGAATGATTTCGTATATCAAGGCAGTGGTCTAAGGGTCTATTCACATGCCAAAGGGTTAGTTTATGACCGTTTGACAACTACCCAAAATTTCAGGAAAATCTGAACCGTTTTTAAGAAAATTGGTCGACTAATAGAAGTGATTAGTCGACTAGTTTTGCTGCTAATCTGAGTTATGACTGTTGAGTTAACCTTTAACAAAAATACTCAAACCAACAGTCAGAAACTGTCCGAAAATGGTCAGAATTTTTTCTGTTTGGGGCTGTTAAAACTACCCTAGGTTGGTTTCAGAAATTGGTAATTGAATTTGAAAAAATAACCAACAGAAATGGTCAGATTTAAACAGTCAAAAATATAAATGACTGGGATAAATATTTTAATAACTGACTAGTCGACTAACCAACTCTATTGGTCAACTAAAAAACTAAAACTTAGGAAATCATTAAAAATGATCCTTATGACTTAGAAATAGGTTTGATAAAATTTCGGAATTTTCTGAATTTTTGGGAGTATAAATGGTCGACTAGGAGAAGGTATTGGTCGACTAATTTTGCCATTGTTTTGATTTTTACGAACGGATCCTAAAGGAATAAGATAGATCATCATCAAGGCTTTTACATTCTAAGTCTATGCAAGAATAAAAATGAAGATTACATCACTTTTCACAAGTTACAAAATTTCATCGTTATGCTTCGTCTTGTGTTTGCTGCTTCTTGCAATATGTTGTCTTCAGTGATTATCTTATCTGAGTGGGTCTTTAAAATCTGCATAGATAAAGTTAGTATATACACATATATAAATGTTTGTATCATCAAAACCATATGAGGAGTTTATGAGTTTCCAACAGGTTGCACGTCAAAATTTATTACATTTGGGTTTTGTAAGAGAGTGATGTTAGTTGCACCGCATGCTTTTATTTACAAATTTGTCATTACCTAAATGCATTAACAAAATTACTTTTTTACCCATCGGTTATATGGGTTCACCACAAAAAAAGAAAAAATATAAGCTAAAATAAAAACATCGTTTATATGTGTACTGTTTGTTCATTTCCATTGTCGTGATGCTACCAGCAATCCCTTCCAGCTCAGGGTAACCGCCATCGAATTCCAAGAATTCGGAACCCTGGATGACCTTTTTAGATGTCTTGAACAGCTCAAGGCAGATTGGTACCTTTAAAAGCGACAATCCTGTAACGACCCATACTCCAGGATACCCGGGAAGTGCGAATCCATCCCAAGTATTCCTAGATCAACTAGTGCTACATAGAAAGAGAGAAGGGAAGAAAGCAAAAGAACACTGCAGGTCACTACGCACGTACACTGTAACGACCCGTACTCCAGGATACCCAGGAAGTGCGAATCCGTCCCAAGTATTCCTAGATCAACGAGTGCTACGTAGAAACAGAGAAGGGAAGAAAGCAAAAGAACACTGAAGGTCACTGTGCACGTACTGGGAAGTACAAGGAAAGCTCCATCACAGATAAAACACTGAGAAAAATAAGTAAAAGTACAATATTTCATTTATTTAATACATTGGTACATCTTTACAAACACCGTCTGTACAAGGGGTACACCAATAAAAGAAACTCCAACCCAAAAGTACAGAAGGTCTACCCGAAAAAGAAACCCCAAAAGTACAAGTCTCTCATCATAACCCTCGCCACTCAATCTACAACTGACCACCAACTCCAAGCTCCAGCCGCAAACTCCAACCTCCAACTTACATAACCTAAAAGTCAACGGGGACACGTCAACGCGTGACCCAGTAGAATTCCTAACACTCTAGTAGAACCCAGTTTTAGAACTGGTCTACCTATCTAGGGATGGTGGTCTTAACAAGTAAGGTTCATAGTAATTTACAAAAATGTTCACAATATGCCATGCAAGAATTAAAGAAGAACGTGTAAACATGCGTAAGGAACTATATTATAACATGCAAGTACTGGAGGTAATCAAGAGAACATATGAACATGCAGTTGTAATATTAAAGTGAACAATAGAATGAATAGGCATGAGTTAACCACATTAAGTGACATAGAAACAAGTAATGTGAGATAACAACATTTATAATTAAAGTTATTGGTTCGTATGTTTGGAAACCCGTGTAAACCGTAGGACGCTAAGGAGTCGGACTTCACCCAAGGTGGGTGAAAAGTGGTACCACTCCAGCGACACGAGCACTGGAGGGGCCTCTCGTAACTCCGTACCCGAACGGGGCAAGGTACCGGAGCGAGACTCATCTCGGTTTTTCTATCGGACAAACGGAGAAAACCATCATTTACCGTCATGGTGCGTAACGAGCACACCAGCGGCCTCTCTAGCCCTCTCCAACTCCCCTTCTGGGGGCAACACATCAGGCGAGAAATCATAATTCATACGTCCGCTCCTTAACTCCTAAAATTTACCCGTGTTTCCCCCAAACCCACATCCGGAGTCTCACCTATTTTAGAATGGACTGAGCTCCCGATGTCAAACTCTTATCCTCACTCTCAGTTTTTAAAGTATTTCTTCGTTTGTCAACAAATCATCTAGCGGTCTCGACTACCGCTTTTTCATCTCTCCATCTCTTTCATAATTTCACCGATGTCGTAATTCAGCAACGACCATCGTCTTTTCATTTCATTATCGCATAGTTCCTTCAATTCCATTCACTTTCTTAATGAAGTTACAACACTGATATGATACACTAATCAAGATGAAACTACAACACTAGCAATGTCTCAAGTTAACATACTCAATCAAAATAAAGCTACATGCTAGCATAATGGAAAGTAATGGCGTAATAACACAACCATGTAGACTAGCTTGTTGCTTGTTAGTAAATGACATAAGACGTCCTTTAAACACAACATAATATACTAGCTTTTATTTGGACATAGCAAACATATTAGTATGCACTTTAACTTGAACAAATTTCATTTACTACAACAAATTGGAAGGCATGTGAACATAGCTACTAATCATCACATAAATCATGACAAATAATAGCATGATAACTGAATTTGAACAAAACATAAAAGAGTAATGCATGGTATGACAATAGTGTAAAATTTGAATCTGTCTTAACGGTTACAGCAGAAAGAACATCACGTTTAGCCTATCTACAATCAGAATTGGTCTCTGATCCTTCACGAAAGTTGTAGATATGGGTGTTTTCCTTTCACTGACCAATTTTCATAAACTCCGTTGACATATGTGATTTATGGTGAATTTTCTCCGGACATGTATAATTTCAGCATACAGAACCAGAAACTGAGTCATATTCAGGTCCATTTTTTTTACCAGTTACAGGCAGAATTAGAATTTTTGGAAAGTGACTTCGAAAAATTACATGTTGAAGAGCTTGAAGTCAGCTTTCCAACGGCACTAAGAACATCTCATTTCATTAAGTGTGCAGGAAACTGTACTCATTTTACTAAGACATGTACAGATTAGCTAAAATCAGACCAGTTTTAAAGACTGAATTTTTAACCCAACTTCCAGTTGGACTCAGGAAAAGTTGTGAACACGAAAGTTGTTAAGGACATCAAAATACATAACATAATTTTTTTCCAGGCAATTTCATGAAGCCAATTAAGAGCAGTTCATTACTCAAGTTTCAGTAAATCTGTACAAATTATTCTACATCAAAATTCCTACTAATCCAATCCTAAAACTAAATCCTAACTAGATTGTTAGAAATTAGTACATCAAAAAGTCCTCCAAATGATCTTTGGCCCTTCTTAGTCCTTGATGGAGAGCTCCATATCTTCCTTCTTCAAGCTCCAATTTTTGGTCTCCAAATGTTGGATTTTTGGGCTAATTTGGGCTAATTTTTGGAGTTAGGATGATAAGGAAAATGGGGGTGCTTGGTGGTGGAGTAGGAGGAGCAATAGTGGTGATGAGAGGAGGAAGGAGGAAGCAAAAAAAGAAGAAAAGGGGAGCAAATTTTCAGCCAAGCTGAATTTGGAGAGGGAGAGTGAGTTTTCTTGATTTTTTTTTGTGTTTTGTTTTTCTTTTGCATAAGTTTTTGAACCCCCAAAACCCTCTCATCCCTCCATTTAGTCAAGATGTGAGCCATGTATCCTAATTAAAGCTAACAACATGACACATAGCCATGTTAGGTGTCATGACAACAAAATTTAAAAATAAATTTTTTAGGAAAATAAAAATACATGGTGAAATTCACCATACTTCTTAAATACATAGTATTTCTTCCAAATACCCTTATTTTCTAATATCCATAATGGGTTTAAAACCTTTTAAAAATAATTTCTTCACCAAAATAATTAAAGAAAAATACGGGCATACTCTAAAAAATTATACGTATGCATCCACGCCCAAAAATACGTACATATATACGTATATAGGGATACTGGGTATTACATTCTACCCACCTTAAAACAAAGTCCGCCCTCGGACTGTATATGCTAAGGGTCTGACCGGAGATTAAAAATAGTCCAAGGGTCTCCCTACCCACGAAATACATACTACGCTGTATGGATATACTACATACTCATATATACATACACTATACTATAGATCATACACATATTAACCCATTCTTATCCAAGGACACATGTATAAAGACAAATCATCACAACTCATACATAGTATTATACATTCCACGTCCTTCCATGTGCTCACAAATATATCTATATTGCATGCGAACACTCACATATATATACAGACTAATATGTACACACATACTAGTAAACCTATACACATGGACACACGTATCAATGTCGTACATAGCAACAAGTAGAAATATGTATAGATACATCCAAGGCATTAATATATACACCAATATTTATTCACTTATTCACTCAACACATATGTACTTACATAAAGATTCACACAAGAATATGATCAAAGACGTATACTATTTCATGGATACGTATAGATATATCTAAATACATACACCTTCATATGTAATCACACACTCTTTATATTTATATATCTTCATACATACATGTTCACATGATATTTAAACACACCATACTCATAAGTCACAAAGCTAGCATACTTACACATACACATACCTATGGGTATACCTAAATACATTAGAGTATAGTTCAAGTATACATCCATTTATAGATACACATACTACTATATACATCACATCCAATATGCATACAACCTCACTAACATACATATGCAAATAGGTATATCCAAATATCGATACAATTATAGTAGATAGTCATACACCAATACTTTACACACCGATATGATGCACCACATATCCAATGGGTAACCATACACAAACATATCACTTAAGCATGTAAGTATAAACACCTTCAACTATATAGACAATTATATATAATAATCCGTACACAAGTATGCACACTGTACATATTACTATAGTAAATAGTCCTGACAGTATGTATGCATAGTATATCAACCTTCTAGTACAAACTTACTTTATATATGCAAGTATACATTCATATGTATTCATATCCAATATTCACTCAAGTAAATATATATTTAACCACATATACACTGCACAAATATACTTATATACAAACCGTCAATATAACATATATTCAATGCAGTATATATATACATACAACATTATCTATGTATACTATAGCACAAGAGTTATATCATTTCAGTATATGAATACATATACACACACTTGTATACACAATACATATCTATATATAAATCTCATTCACATATTACACTCACATATCATCATATAATATATAAGTACACACCAATATTATATAACTTGACATACCTAATTCTGTATATCTATACACAACATTCAGTTAGCCAATATATTTCACACACTACTTATGATACACCTCCAATAGTAGTTATACTCCTATATACATATCTCACTATATCAATTTTCACAACCACATTTCTAGTATGCATACACATACACGTCATCACATAGAGTCTCGTATAACAATACTAGGACACATAGATATTCCCATAATGATATATCCATCCAACACCGGTGTAAGCGTATCAGCTTACAGTCAAACATGCAACCATATACATCTTTCATATATGTATAAAACACACAACTCTAGTACACCTAGGGCATGTCCACTCATACTTGAGTGGAACATAAAGATCCGCACATGGATTTACACATTAGTATGTACATATACACCACATATTACCAATACAAATGGTATACCATATCTATACATCACCTAGAGCTCAAACAACTATATAGGTCCATGCTACACACTTCTCATAGGTTACCATATGTTAACATACTAGTCATAACACGTGCCCTGAGGGCACGGTTCATTTACAGTAGTCCCCATCAAAATCGTTGATCCCTTAATTTTAAACAGATATCACTAATTATATCACAATAATTGTTATTTAGTACCACCAAAATTTAGTTTCCAAAAACTTTAGTTTCCCAAAACTTTGTTCCCTTCAGACTTAACTTAGGGCGCAGTTCATTTAAAATATTCACCCCTCAAAGTATCCTTTAATTTTAAACGAACAAAAATAAATAAAGCTTAATAATTTTTATTTAGTTCTCTCAAAATTTTTATTTCTCCCAAAATTTAGTTTCCTCGAGATTAGTCTCTTCCAAAATTTTAGCTTGTTATATATAGAGCATACAAATGATTATAGCCTTATAAATAATCTCAACAGCAAATTGTGATTCAGAACATCTTAAGTGCATCCAAATGAGTACAAAAGTAATGTCACGATTGGCTAAACATAGGGTGCCAAAAGCCCCCCGATATCTAATACACGTCAATTCCAATAACCTTTAGCTTACCAATCAATTTAGCAATTGTCACGACCCGCTTCCCTAAAATGGAGGCGAGACGTGAGAAGGTCCGCACGAGAGTGGAGCTGTGAAGCCCCAAACCCGATAAGCGTCAATAAATACATAAGCAGGTCCCTGTAACCACCACGGAATAACAATAATAACACAAGCAGAGACTGAAATAAAATCTCACATCTCATAAATCGTCCAACACCAACATAAGTCCAACATCCAGAAAAGCCACCAGGCTAAAAGAAAAGAGTCTAAAGGCCCAGAACAAGGCCAACAAAAGAAACGACATACAAAGTATAGGTGCTACGCACCGATAACAAAACAACAGTCTAACAAAACCAAAACACAACGAAGACACTAGGACTGGTCCCCAGTGTCCACGTACTCCCCGTCAAACACAAGCTCGGGCTCGGCGTCAGCAAACACCTCGTCCTCAACAAGGTACTCGGGCTCAGGATCTAACATGTGTCACCCAAAAGAGTAAATGGGCACATGTCAGCAAGTCTAAAAGACTTGGGCAAGGAAACTGAAAGTAAGGCAACTAGCAACCTAGCAGTTTAGTATACATGACATGGCAGTTATAACATGAGTGCACCATTAAAACATGGCAAGACGATTTGTACAAGGGAACAATTATCGGGACAAGACAAGAGTAGCCAAGCTACTATCAATCTCAATCAATTCACATTTTGTAGGTGTTCATGCCCTTCGCTGAATGGTACAACATTCAGACCGATCGGCACTAAACACAATTCACATTTCACGGTTGTTTTGTAGATGTTTGCACCCTTCGCTGAATGGTAAACATTTCAGACCGATCGGCCCCAAACACTACCCCACCCCAAAGAGTTTACGCCTTACAACTGCAGTTGTTGATCAAACAGACTCCCAGTTGAATGGCCGCTTAACCCTCACCCCATCCCGCACTAAACAAGCCAGGGTCCCTGCACATGAGCCCAGCAAGTGAGCCAGGGTTGCCCCGCACGAGAGCTTGTTTCTTAGTTCACAATTCAATATATCGAGCGTTGGGGTTAGCAACTCATTATGCTCGCTTCTGGTCACGAGCCAGGAACACAAGTAGTGTAGCGATGCTACGCAATCACGGGATCACCAAAAGAATGCAATGACATGACATTTAAATTGCGTACCGTTAATGGAAAGTAAACATGACATGGTAATTGTGCAACATGCTAAATGTCGGAACTAGCTTCGTTGTCAAGTTAATTCCCAAATTTGCACCTAGGCGAGTATCATTTCGTCGCCTAGCCTCTTTTACGCCTACTATAAGAAAATGGCCTAAAACATGGCCTAAACCCTAGGTGGCAAGTTTCACTTGCCTAGCACCGGGGATGACGACCACTTCGTCACACGGATGCCAATCTACGGGGAAATCGCTGTTTTGGGGGAACAATCATCAAATAACATGAAATTATATTAGGGTTTCATAAAAATATAAATAAGTTAAGAAAACAACGGTAGATCGGTTTCTTACCAAGAGGAGACGGAAGAAACACTCCGGGGAACCCTAGGTTCAGATCTGGAGAAGATTGGAGAAGTTTGGGGAAACTAGGGTTTTGGGGGATTTGGGGATTTTGATGGGTTTTGATGAGATTTTGGGGAAGATGAGAGGTAGATAGAGTGAATGGATGGTTTGGATGATGATTCTAGGGCTTGGAATGGAGAAATGAAGCTTGGAGGAAGATGGGGGCTGAAGGGGGAAGATTTTAGGATTTTGGGTCGTGTTGGAGAAGATGAAATTGTTTGGGTTGGGTTTAAATAGGATGGGCTGGCGGCTGCCCAGAAATTAGGGTTTTAACACTGGTTAGTCGGTCAAAGAGCAACCACTGACCGACTAGTTTGGCAACTAGTCGGTCGGTCGACCAACGCAGACCGACTAAGTGCAAACAGTAACTCCTGAACGAAAATAGGATTTAGAGTTAGTCGGTCCATGAACAAATACTGACCGACTAGTTTAGCATCTAGTCGGTCGATGAACGTTCTTAGACCGACTAAGAGTAAACAGTAACTGATACAAAAATAAGATGATGTGTTAGTCGGTTAAAGAAGCATTGCTGACCGACTAGTTTGCAACCTAGTCGGTCAACCAACGTTCTTAGACCGACTAACGATAAACAGTAACTCCTGAGAAATTTAGAAAGCTAACTAGTCGGTCCAAGAAGGATTGCCGACCGACTGGATCGTCATCTAGTCGGTCGGTGCCCCTTCTTATACCGGCTAATGAGCACAAAAAGTTTCGATACGGAGCGCGGGGCCCCGGGATCGATTTCTAAGACTCCTAGGCTTGATCTAATAGTTGGATATGACCGTTATGAAGCCCGTCACGAGTGACATACTTCGAAATCGACGATCCTAAGGAAGAAGCGAGAAAATACGACGAATCGATCGAAAATGAAATCTACGGAGGCGAAAACCACACAAGAGGAGAAAATCCACCAAAACATATATTATATTATAATAAATCCAGATACATGAAAAGCAGTCGTTACATCCTCCCCAACTTAAGAAAAATTCCGTCCTCGGAATTTCCAAATACTCACGAGTCCGGAAACAAAAGTGGGAAACGCTCTCGCATCTCATCCTCATTCTCCCAAGTAGACTCTCCAGGTGAACCATGTCGCCACATCACCCTCACAAGATTGACAATCTTGTTCCGAAGCGATTTCTGACGCCTGTCCAGAATCTGCACTGGATGCTGGTCATACGTCATATCGGGGAGAACAGTAATCTCCGAAAAATCCACCGCATGAGACGGATCGCTAATGTATCGACGAAGCTGCGACACATGGAAAACATTGTGAACTCCTTCCAAAGACGGTAGCAAGGCCAAGCGATAAGCTACCTCGCCAACCCTCTCTAAAACGTCAAACGGACCAATGTATCGTGGGCTCAACTTCCCACGCTTCCCGAAACGAATCACACCACGATTCGGGGAAATCTTCAAGAACACATGGTCACCCGGCTGAAACTCCAAAGGACGACGTTTAGCATCCGCCCAATGCTTAAAACGGTCCTGAGCAATTCTCAACCTCTCCCGAATATTCCTGACGATATCCACGGCCTCCACGATCATCTCAGGTCCCAACAACTCCCGATCACCAACGTCATCCCAACTCAATGGCGATCGACATTTCCTCCCATAAAGAGCGGCGAAAGGCGCCATGCCAATACTCGCCTGGAAGCTGTTGTTGTAAGAGAACTCCACCAAATGTAGATGGTCCTCCCACGAACCCTTGAAATCCAACATGCACGCCCTCAGCATGTCTTCCAAAATCTGAATCGTCCTCTCGGACTGGCCATCCGTCTGCGGATGGTACGCCGTGCTGAAACTCAGACGCGTACCCAAGCTCTTCTGCAAACTCTGCCAGAACTGAGATGTGAACCTCGTGTCTCTGTCAGACACGATACTCACGGGGACTCCATGAAGTCGTACAACCTCCTGCACGATTCACGTTACATCACTATCCAAACTAGGAAAAGGACATAAAACGGAGAGTAAAAGAATTTACCTCCATGTATCTCCTCGCTAGCGCCTCAGTGGACTGTCCCACTCGGAACGGAATAAAGTGCGTAGATTTGGTCAATCGATCTACGATCACCCAAATCGCGTCATTCTGCTTCGGACTCCGAGGTAGTCCAGTCACGAAATCCATAGTGATGTGTTGCCAGTTCCACTCCGGAATCGGAAGCGGTTGTAGCAACCCGGCCGTACGCTGATGCTCCGCCTTCACTTGCTGACAAACCAAGCACTTGGCTACACTCCGAGCCACGCTTCTTTTCATACAATGCCACCAATAATTCAGACGAAGATCCTGGTACATCTTGGTGCCACCAGGATGCACAGAATACGGCGAACTGTGTGCCTCCACCATCAACTCCTCTCTGATATCCCCAGCCGGCACACACAACCTGGCTCCGAACCTCAGCGAGCCATCCTCATGAATCAAAAAGTCAGTCCGCAGACCGGCTTCCACCTGCTCCCGAATCTTCGCCAGCTTCGGATCCTCAGCCTGGCCAGCCTTAATCCGATCCACGATCGTCGACTGTACCTGCATGTACATCAACGATGAAGCCTCTCCAGGAAGAACAATCTCCACGCCAGACTCGCAAAAATCCTGCTGCAATCTCCACTGCGAGGTCAAAATCATCACCACGGGAAGCCTACTCAAAGCATCCGGAACCACATTCACCTTGCCAGGGTGAAACTGCAGATCAATATCATAATCCGCCATAAGCTCCAACCATCGACGCTGTCACATGTTGAGCTCCTTCTGAGTGAAAATATACTTCAAGCTTTTGTGATCGGTGAAAATCTTCACTTTCTCACTCAGCAAGAAGTGCCTCCAAATCTTAAGAGCAAACACAACGGCAGCCAACTCCAAGTCATGCGTCGGGTAATTCTTCTCATGAACCTTAAGCTGACGAGACGCATACGCCACAACGTGCCCGTGCTGATGCAACACACAACCGAGACCCTTGCCAGAAGCATCGCAAAAGATCTCAAATCCACCGCTGCGATCAGGCACAACAAGAATAGGGGCAGTCGTCAACCTCTCCTTCAGAACACCAAAAGCACTCTCACAATCACCCGACCAAACGAAAGCAACATCCTTCCGCGTCAACCTGGTCATCGGCTCAGCAATACGAGAAAAGTCCTTAATGAATCGCCGATAATAACCAGCAAGTCCAAGGAAACTCCGAATCTCAGACGCAGACGACGGAACAGGCCACTCCCTGATGGCCCTAATCTTCTCGGGATCCACTGAAATACCATCTCCAGTCACCACATGCCCGAGAAAAGCAACTCGATCCAGCCAAAACTTGCACTTCGAAAACTTAGCATACAACCGATGCTTCCTCAAAATCTCCAACACCGTCCTTAAGTGCGAGGCATGCTCTTCCTCCGACTTCGAATAGATCAGAATGTCGTCAATAAAGATAACGACAAACTTATCCAAAAAGTCGTAGAAAATCAGGTTCATCAGATTCATGAAAACTGCGGGCGCGTTAGTTACACCGAAAGGCATAACCACAAACTCATAGTGTCCATACTTCATCCTGAACGCTGTCTTCGGAACATCTCCCTTCCTCACCTTCAACTGATGGTAACCACTCCTCAAATCCAATTTTGAAAACACCCTTGAACCTCCAAGCTGATCAAAAATATCATCGATGCGAGGCAACGGGTATTTATTCTTAATGGTCACCGCATTCAACTCCCGATAGTCCACGCACATACGACGCGAACCATCCTTCTTCTTAACCAGCAACACCGGTGCTCCCCACGGAGACACACTAGGATTAATATAACCCTTCCGCAAAAGCTCATCCAACTGCTTCCGCAACTCTTCCAACTCTACAGGTGCCATACGATACGGCGCCTTCGAAATCGGCTGCGCACCTGGAACAAGATCGATAGAAAATTCCAAAGCCCGATCAGGTGGCAAACCAGACATCTCCTCGGGGAAGACGTCGCCAAAATCTCGCACCACAGCTGGCCACTCCAGCTCCATCTGCATAGCCACAGCCTCCACCGGCCTGGCCCGAAATCTGACAGGACCAAGCGAACTGCTACCACGACTGAACTCAAACACTGGATGTCCGGGAATCTCGAACACCACCTTCTTCCTCCTGCAGTCAATCGTAGCATAGAAGCTCGCAAGCCAATCCATCCCAAGAACTGCATCATAGTTGATGATGTCGTGGACAATGAAATCAGTGAAAAGCTCATGTCCACAGACCACCAACGAGAAAGAATTGCAACCACGATGCACCGAGACCACGCCATTCCCTGTAACGATATTCCAACTCTTGGGAAGAGGGGACGTCGACAAGGAATGCCTCTCCACGAAGCTCCGAGAAATAATGCACATCGATGCACCAGAGTCAAAGAGGACTCGTGCAGGAAATGTGCAAACCAAAACCACACCTAACAATCAATTAACAATCAAACCCTAGTCTAGCAAACAACCATGTTCAAGCAAACAACACAATCTAACAATCAATACCAGCTAGGAAAGTAACAGCTAGATTGAGGATTACCTGTGATAACCTCATCCACAGCCACGCTCTCCGCAGCGGTCATCAGAAAAGCCTACCTCCTCAGCGGAACAGCCTGCTGAAAAGCCTGCCTCTGCGGAACAAGAGCTGCTCCACGACCAGCAGGAACAGACGCTCGCTGCTGCAACGGCTGAGCTACAACTGGTGCCCTCCGCAGCGGACCCGCATGCCGACAATCCTTCGCGACATGGGAAGCATCTCCACAAACCAGGCACTGACCCAAAAGATTCCGACACTGATCCTTGACGTGGCCAGGCGTGCCGCAGAAATGGCAAGACTTCAGAATAGGCCCTCCTGGCCTCTTAAACTGAGCAGACTGATTAGGCCTGAATCCAGGTCTAACCACAGCTCTCGCCTGCTCCATAGGCCTCTTCCCAGCACCAACAACAGACCCTCTCCTCTGGTTCACGAGCAGCTCCTGCCTCTTGGCAGCGACCAGAACCTTCTGATAAGACTCCCGGTCAGAGGAGGTCACAAAACTCTGGAGCTCCGAAGCAAGCCCCTGCAGGAACCTCTGAGCTCTCTCCTCAGCGTCCTGCACCATCTTCGGTGCAAACCGACTCAGCCTCATGAACTCTTGGTGATACATGTCCACCGACGAGTTCCCTTGCTTCAAATCGATAAAACGCTGCAGCATCTCTTCCCTGGCAGCTTTCGGGAAGAACTCACCATCAAATCTAGCCTTGAAGGTAGCCCAAGCTATCGGCTCCACCAACATCTTCTCTTCCGCATTCCACCAATTCCGAGCATTATCCTTGAGTTGCCTCTTCGCCAAATCAACCCATCCAGCCGGGGTGATCTTGGCCATCTTCAGATTGTCCTCGATATTCCTCATCCATTCATCAGCAGCTAGTGGACCTTCGGTCCCATCAAAATACGCAGGACCCAGCTCTCTGAACTGCTTCGCTCCTGGCTCAGAGCGAGGGGCATCCGGAAGAGCCCGGGCAGCTCGAGCAAGTGGAGCATTCTGGACTTGCAGAAGCACGCCCTGCTGCACTTGCATCATCTGGAGCATCATCCGCATCATCTCACCGCTGGTGGGTTCCCGCTCAGGCTCCTCATCATGAGGGACTGCGCCACTACCCCCACCACGGGTGAAACGTCTTCCTGCCATCTAGTGACACAGAAAACGAATCAGATTAGACTCATAGCTTATGACTCGGACGTCGAACTTAATTTATTGGACATTCAAATATTATTATCGCTATTCCAAAAATCGCAGTTACAGAGGGACCTGCATGGGCCACCAACATAACCTGTCACGACCCGCTTCCCTAAAATGGAGGCGAGACGTGAGAAGGTCCGCACGAGAGTGGAGCTGTGAAGCCCCAAACCCGATAAGCGTCAATAAATACATAAGCAGGTCCCTGTAACCACCACGGAATAACAATAATAACACAAGCAGAGACTGAAATAAAATCTCACATCTCATAAATCGTCCAACACCAACATAAGTCCAACATCCAGAAAAGCCACCAGGCTAAAAGAAAAGAGTCTAAAGGCCCAGAACAAGGCCAACAAAAGAAACGACATACAAAGTATAGGTGCTACGCACCGATAACAAAACAACAGTCTAACAAAACCAAAACACAACGAAGACACTAGGACTGGTCCCCAGTGTCCACGTACTCCCCGTCAAACACAAGCTCGGGCTCGGCGTCAACAAACACCTCGTCCTCAACAAGGTACTCGGGCTCAGGATCTAACATGTGTCACCCAAAAGAGTAAAGGGGCACATGTCAGCAAGTCTAAAAGACTTGGGCAAGGAAACTGAAAGTAAGGCAACTAGCAACCTAGCAGTTTAGTATGCATGACATGGCAGTTATAACATGAGTGCACCATTAAAACATGGCAAGACGATTTGTACAAGGGAACAATTATCGGGACAAGACAAGAGTAGCCAAGCTACTATCAATCTCAATCAATTCACATTTTGTAGGTGTTCATGCCCTTCGCTGAATGGTACAACATTCAGACCGATCGGCACTAAACACAATTCACATTTCACGGTTGTTTTGTAGATGTTTGCACCCTTCGCTGAATGGTAAACATTTCAGACCGATCGGCCCCAAACACTACCCCACCCCAAAGAGTTTACGCCTTACAACTGCAGTTGTTGATCAAACAGACTCCCAGTTGAATGGCCGCTTAACCCTCACCCCATCCCGCACTAAACAAGCCAGGGTCCCTGCACATGAGCCCAGCAAGTGAGCCAGGGTTGCCCCGCACGAGAGCTTGTTTCTTAGTTCACAATTCAATATATCGAGCGTTGGGGTTAGCAACTCATTATGCTCGCTTCTGGTCACGAGCCAGGAACACAAGTAGTGTAGCGATGCTACGCAATCACGGGATCACCAAAAGAATGCAATGACATGACATTTAAATTGCGTACCGTTAATGGAAAGTAAACATGACATGGTAATTGTGCAACATGCTAAATGTCGGAACTAGCTTCGTTGTCAAGTTAATTCCCAAATTTGCGCCTAGGCGAGTATCATTTCGTCGCCTAGCCTCTTTTACGCCTACTATAAGAAAATGGCCTAAAACATGGCCTAAACCCTAGGTGGCAAGTTTCACTTGCCTAGCACCGGGGATGACGACCACTTCGTCACACGGATGCCAATCTACGGGGAAATCGCTGTTTTGGGGGAACAATCATCAAATAACATGAAATTATATTAGGGTTTCATAAAAATATAAATAAGTTAAGAAAACAACGGTAGATCGGTTTCTTACCAAGAGGAGACGGAAGAAACACTCCGGGGAACCCTAGGTTCAGATCTGGAGAAGATTGGAGAAGTTTGGGGAAACTAGGGTTTTGGGGGATTTGGGGATTTTGATGGGTTTTGATGAGATTTTGGGGAAGATGAGAGGTAGATAGAGTGAATGGATGGTTTGGATGATGATTCTAGGGCTTGGAATGGAGAAATGAAGCTTGGAGGAAGATGGCGGCTGAAGGGGGAAGATTTTAAGGTTTTGGGTCGTGTTGGAGAAGATGAAATCGTTTGGGTTGGGTTTAAATAGGATGGGCTGGCGGCTGCCCAGAAATTAGGGTTTTAACACTGGTTAGTCGGTCAAAGAGCAACCACTGACCGACTAGTTTGGCAACTAGTCGGTCGGTCGACCAACGCAGACCGACTAAGTGCAAACAGTAACTCCTGAACGAAAATAGGATTTAGAGTTAGTCGGTCCATGAACAAATACTGACCGACTAGTTTAGCATCTAGTCGGTCGATGAACGTTCTTAGACCGACTAAGAGTAAACAGTAACTGATACAAAAATAAGATGATGTGTTAGTCGGTTAAAGAAGCATTGCTGACCGACTAGTTTGCAACCTAGTCGGTCAACCAACGTTCTTAGACCGACTAACGATAAACAGTAACTCCTGAGAAATTTAGAAAGCTAACTAGTCGGTCCAAGAAGGATTGCCGACCGACTGGATCGTCATCTAGTCGGTCGGTGCCCCTTCTTATACCGGCTAATGAGCACAAAAAGTTCCGATACGGAGCGCGGGGCCCCGGGATCGATTTCTAAGACTCCTAGGCTTGATCTAATAGTTGGATATGACCGTTATGAAGCCCGTCACGAGTGACATACTTCGAAATCGACGATCCTAAGGAAGAAGCGAGAAAATACGACGAATCGATCGAAAATGAAATCTACGGAGGCGAAAACCACACAAGAGGAGAAAATCCACCAAAACATATATTATATTATAATAAATCCAGATACATGAAAAGCAGTCGTTACAGCAATGCCAGAAGAAATTCTGTGTAATATGAGCAAGAATGTCCAATAATGGCAAATCACACAAAAAATAATGGGAAGAAACAAAAGATATTAAAAATTACAGAGGATAAATAACAAAAATAAAGAGAAACAATCATAGACTACACATTTAGTGTGCATGAACCTTGGAGGCGTCACATTCCTTCATGAGGCATCACCATCCTTCGAAATTTCTTTCTGAAAAAAATAAAAAAAAAACGAATCCATGTTCCTTTGTACAAAAAAATGAATCCACATTTCATATGAATGTCGACAAAAGAATTGCAAGGAGCTGAATCCAAGTATGGTTTAAGGAGCATGGATTTGTTCTCCGTCACTCACGGCCTTATAGAAATGAGCATGCTTTAAGAACAGCAGAATAGGCAATATTGTTTGGCTGAGCTCCCATGCTCTTGCATCATCATGTAGATCAATATGTCCTAACTCACAACCTCGGGCTCATCGATGGAATATAAAGTGATCAACATTGTCCATAGCAAAACATATTTGCTGAACTTTTAAATGCATCAAAAAAATCATGAGATCAAAATCAACATCTCTCAATGTCTTGCAGCAAAAAGACACAAGCTTAACTGTAACAGCTCTCTCATTCTGCATTCCATCGAAGAAAATTTGGGCCAGAATTTCCCCCATTGTTATCAATGATGTGCATCTTTCAACGCATCTAAGTAACAAATGACTCCACTTCAATGAAAGCCCCACACCACGGTTCTACTCACACAATAAAAATCCATTCAATATGTAGCCACTATATCTTAAACCATGCTCTCATTAGATCACAACATCGTAAGAGAAAATAACAGATGCATCTCCTGAATTCCAAGAAGAGAATTAAGTCCCAATATATCCTATTGCATCCAATAGCCGGCATGAAATCTCAACAACCCTATGAGAGAACAATTTGAGGAATGCAAATACATAAATAATACCCAAGTCATGTCCCAACTATTTGGATCACTCTTAAATCCGGATGTTTGAAATGTAATTAGGATTTATTTATTAGCATGACCTGACCTTAAGTTAGATGTAACATGAAGGGTAAATATTCACATTAACTCATGAAAAATGTCAACCCCACAATCATATAACATTCATCAAACCAGATTAGATCTTATTATGTTATAAACACATGTATGCGGTCAAGAAAACTCAACCAAAATAAGCTATTTCACAAAATGATTCCAAAACAGAAGGCATTAAAGTACAGAAGATTTATGATTACATCGCCAACAGACTCCAATAAAAATTTGCATCTCCATATTTGTTAGTTCGATAGATTCAAGAGGCTTCAAAGATCAACTTTCCGATACCTTAGGCCAGTCCTTACTGTGGATGCCAGAATTTGTTTTACCCAATCCAGTTTTAAAGCATTTTATGTGACAGCTACATAACTGCAGCGAAACCTTCCTACACCATTGTAGAGTCTGCAAAAAAATATATTGGGCACCAAATTTCAATTAAATTCCCTTCATAACTCCATTTCTAATTCCACCCCCGAAGTCCTAACAATCCCTCTTTAACACCAACTGACTATTAGAACATACTCCTCAACATACTTACTTCTCAATTTTCTATAAGCATCCTCCCCTGACCACTCTCTATCCAGAGCCCTCCTCCCCTGTTGTTATTGTGTGCCCTAGTATTATTCAATGGTTTAAATATTTTATGACGTACTTAAGAATCAATAGTCATGCCCATGATTTTTTCATTTCTTTTGTTGTTTGCTTTAATTTTCATTTTTCATATGGTACAAATACTGATGACCTGCTTCTGCTTGTACTTACGTGTTTTTTATTTATGTGTAGTCCAGTCACTTTATTTTTCATGTTATGACAGAGATGGAAGGTGTGCTGAACAGAAAGGAGCGCACGATTGCATCTGCTTGAAATACATGCTATCGAGAACATCGCTATACATAATGTACTTCATATATCTACATCTCTGAAATGAATTTTTATTTATTCAATAATTTCATTAGAGAACACCATAGGAAAGAAAAACTGTGTTATAAATGCGAAAGCATTTATAACATAATGTACTTCATATATTTTCATGCTATCGAGAAACCAATACATGCTATCGAGAACATCGTTATACATAATGTACTTCATATATCTACATCTGTGAAATGAATTTTTATTTATTCAATAATTTCATTAGAGAATACCATAGGAAAGAAAAACTGTGTTATAAATGTGAAAGCATAGATGTGGAACAAATATTTGCAACTTATTGCAATATGTCTCTTCTTGGGAGATTAACTGGAATATATTTTCACAGTCCTTAATGTTTCACATTTGCAGTCTTGATATTTAGTGTATTCTGATCAAGATCATATGTGAGCTTGTACAGGAGATAAACATGAACAATATGTTGAGCACACGAGAAACTGTGCCATGACAGTATAAATTTTCGTAGCCAAAGAGTTGGGTGCCCAATGGCCCTTTCATAATTTCATTTCATCGTGTAGTTGGCAGTTGGGAAAACATAAGCAAACTATTAGTAAGCTTCATCGTAGTTTGTGTTTGCAATGTTTTTTACAATCCTTTTACCTGGGAACATATTGGCCCTTTTGTTTCAGCGTGTAACTGCAAGTTGGGAAAACTTAAGAAAACTACTCGTAAGCTTCATCATAGTCAGCATTAGCAATGACTACTTAGGAAACCTCTAATACTCACCAAAATTCCATCACAATGCAACATTTATCTCTAGAATCATTTTGGACTGCCTAACCAGTTTTCCAGTTGCAACTAACTCTCCGTGAGAATTATTTCCTAATGCCTCTCCAGTTTGTTTACAGTTCAAATTAACCCAATGGGACATAAAATAAAATGATCTCTTCCCCACCCCCACCCACCACAAAAAAAAAGAAAAAACAGAGAACTCTGCCTATAATACTCATTTGTCTTAATGATGGCCTTCCCACCAGAAAAAGAAAAAGAAAGAAGGCCACCACAGTGTGACAAAGAGATCCAACGTATACATACTAAAGCTTTGACACAAACATGGACAGATGAACAGACAAAGGAACATGGATTCGTAAGTTTGGGGACAAACCTGGAGCATGAACCTTCGAGCATTTGTACAAACAGTTGGTGTACAGAAATCCTGGAGGCGTCACCTTCCTTCATGAGGCGTCACCTTCCTGCAGGTTGCGGATGATGGCCAGAGTGCGGCACTTTTGGCAAAGGAGCATCAATGATCTGCATACCCCAAACCTCTCCGATCTGCCTTGATTAGTCGTCGTCAGCTTGTAACCTCAAGAAGTTGTATGAAGACGGTTGAAGGCGACGGCGGCGAGGATGACCTGGGGGAATCCGAAGGCGGAGGGGAAGGAGCCGTTGAAGTCAACACCAGGGCCATTTGTGGCGACGCCGTGGAGGGACTCGGACCACCAATCGGATGAGGGGAGGCCGAGGTGGGGGATGAGGGGAGGCCGAGCGGGTTTTGAAGAGGAGGGGGCCGCTAGAGAGAGAGAGAGAGAGAGAGAGAGAGAGAGAGAGAGAGAGAGGTACCCCCAATTTTAGCCGAGTATTTCTCCCCCTCCCCAGTTCTGTGTTGAAATACAAACTTTTAAATTTCAAACATTTAAGTTTTCCAGCCAAATCAATTGTTTCCCTCCCAAGTTTCCCCCCAAGCTTATCCTAGTCATCAACATTTGTTTGTCCCCGTCAGTATTTCCTTGTCCACGTAGGATAAACCCCTGCCACGTAGGATAAAATTCAAAAAAGGTCATGTTTTATAGAATAGATATACGCATGCACCTATATACTCAGAGATACAATCATGTATGTCTCCTAGTACACATCCAACATTCACAGATGTATCATTGCACAAGATCTACCATATCAATATCAATACACATAGATAATCAGACAAAATTATATTCATCTATACACAGATGTAAGCGTACCAGCTTACAGCCATACATGTATTATATACTCATCACATACATCAACTCATACTACTAATACTCTTAAGACATATCCACATATACATGGGTGGAACTCAAGGATCCACACATGCATCTGCACGTTCTACATATGCATATATCACATACAGTATATAGCCACTATACATTACATCTATATAATGACATAGGTATATACACATGTATAAGCATGATGCTTACAACCATACATATAACTATATACATATCACGTATATCACCACATATGCATATACAGCACAATAAACAACCAAAATATACTCACATTCCGAGAGTATGCCAGCTCATACATGAGTGGGACACATGGATCCCTGGATCCACATATACATGGGTGTATACACCACACTATATATATACACACTTACTACATAAATCTCAACCAATACAATCACTTTATTGCACCTACCTCTGATGGTGCAACCACATACGAACACATATACTAATAATATCACATACCAACATATAGTCACACCAGTAGCTAAGGTAGTAGCATATATATATAATTATTATATGTATACCATCATACATTCTTATACCTCTAAATGTACATCAACCTAGACATACAATCAACATCAAAATACCAACACATAAATCATAAATTTGTTTATACCTCAATATTTATACTCATAGATACGTCATATGTATATGTATATATACATCCCTTAGATATCTATATACAAATATATCTCCTTACATCCCTTAAATGTAATTCAGTATTTATACTTACAACTTTATACAAAAAATCATATACACTTAATACAGATAAAACGTATATTAGCACATTTTTATATACGACGCATAATACTTCATTACACAGATAGTATGCATTACACTTAGATTTACACATCATATATATTTTTTTTTGCAAGGTAAGATAGCATTAGTATTAATAAACATATAGTACAAGGTGGGCTAACCAAAGGATGTGAGACTAAGAGACTAGGGGAGAGGACACAAGCGT